>CAUYON010065711.1:0-21508 GCA_963573935.1 Arctocebus calabarensis
TAACAAAGGATGTGAAAGATCTCTATAAAGAGAACTATGAAACTTTAAGAAAAGAAATAGCTGAAAATGTTAACAAATGGAAAAATATACCATGCTCATGGCTGGGAAGAATTAACATTGTCAAATTGTCTATACTACCCAAAGCAATATATAATTTTAATGCAATTAAAAAAGATTGCATAAAGCAATCTATCAAAGCTCCATTGTCATATTTTAAAGATATCAAAAAAAATAATACTTTGTTTTACATGGAATCAGAAAAAACCTCGAATAGCCAAGACATTACTCAGAAATAAAAAAAAAAGCAGGAGGAATCACACTACTAGATCTGAGACTCTACTATAAATTGATAGTGATCAAAACAGCATGGTACTGGCACAAAAATAGAGAGGTAGATGTTTGGAACAGAATAGAGAACCAAGACATGAATCCAGCTACTTACCGTTACTTGATCTTTGACAAGCCAATTAAAAACATTCAGTGGGGAACAGATTCCCTATTTAACAAATGGTGCTGGGTGAACTGGCTGGCGACCTGTGGAAGACTAAAGCTGGACCCACACTTCTCACCATTAACTAAGGTAGACTCTCACTGGATTAAAGATTTAAACTTAAGACATGAAATTATCAAAATATTAGAAGAAAGTGCAGGGGAAACTCTTGAAAGTATTGGTTTGGGTGAATATTTTATGAGGAGGACTCCCTGGGCAATTGAAGCAGTATCAAAGATACACTACTGGGCTCGGCGCCTGTGGCTCAACAGGCTAAGGTGCCAGCCACGTACACCTGAGCTGGTGGGTTCAAATCCAGCCTGGGCCCACCAAACAACAATGGTGGCTGCAACTAAAAAATGGCCGGGCATTGTGGCAGGCGCCTGTAGTACCAGCTACTTGGGAGGCAGAGGTAGGACACTCACTTGAGCCCAGGAATTGGAGGTTGCTGTGAGCTGTGATGCCACAGCACTCTATCTAGGGTGACAGCTTGAGGCTCTGTCTCAAAAAAAAAAAATACACTACTGGGACCTGATCAAACTAAAATGCTTAGTCAAGAACATAGTAAGTATAGCAAGCAGACAGGTCTCAGAATGGGAGAAAATATTTGCAGGTTATGCCTCTGACAAAGGTTTAATAACTAGAATCCACAGAGAACGCAAACGTATTAGCAAGAAAAGAACAAGGGATCCCATCTCAGTCTGGGCAAAGGATCTGAAGAGAAACTTCTCTACATAGTTGTTAAAAATTAAATAGACAAAGAAAGAGCTACTGATTTCTGGCAAAGGGAGCATGAAGAAAAGAATATGATTGTTTGGGGAAAGGAGGAGAAGAAGCTGGGGGTCATTCCCTGAATGTTCCCCAAGTTGTGGGGGCCCTGCCACTCCACAGTACACTCTCCACAATTAGGTTTATGAATCTGTGACTACTATTTTAGTTTTTGAAGATTGATGATCTTTAATTGTTCCCCAAACTCATTTGATTGCAGAAACATCTTCCTTCTTGGCAGGTAGTGACACACTAGAAACATTCAGAATTTGCAGAACACAATTTGGAAGCGTTTACAAATGGGTTTGACTATTATAACTGCTTACTTTGTCTTCCCACTAACCAGTCACCACATAAGGGTCTGGCTTGATTCTTTACAATAATGGAACCATTTCCTGACTCTCTTTTTCCCTGTCACACTGTAAGTTCTTTGAGCACATGGGTATGATATGTCCACCATTGTATCTCCCATGCAAAAAAACTAGGTTTCAGTAATTATGTGGTCTTTGGTCCCACAGGTACCCTCCCATATTTTTTAACAATTCTCACCATCAGAAGGCCAATACAGTTTTCCAGTTCCACCTACCTTTCTGTAATCCTGGTCCTCCTACAAACAATTAAAATGTTGATTATTTGTCCCTTTGCCTCATAAGTCTGAATCTTTCCCTGTTAAACACCCCTAGGTTTTTTACTGCTTCGGACCTACTATGGTTTCAAGTCTTTTCACCATTTTGACATCTAACTGTAGTTAGAACCATGGGCTTTTGCACAATTGGACAAATCAAGCTTCAATTTTTAGCTACTCCACCTGGCAGATGTGTGAGATTTTGGGAAAAACAAAAAAACAAAAAACATGGCCTTTGTGGATCTCCTTTTTTAAAAACTAAATCATAAGCAGTATTATCTCTTTTCTCTGATCTATCTTGTAAAATCAATTTCATAAAACTGTGCAGAGAGATAAAGGAAAATGTATGCATTCTGTAGCATGCATGTATGCATTCTGTAGCATGCATCATGTGCCATAATGATAACTGCATTTTACTCAATAATGACCCTTTTTTATTTACCTCTGGCATCTATATTCTCAGAACCTTCTGTGAAGGAACCTCCTGTGTAGGAGTCTATCCCTAAACAGCATCATTTGACCTATGTTTTGAACATTTGGTTTAACAAGAATAAAACAGACTGCAAATGAAGGCAGGTGATCATGAGCTCTATTTCTGATGATTTACAGAGAATTGAGTTCCAGTTCTTCCCATGTGACATGAAGCTTCCATGTGACTTTTCTTCTTGCCCTTCTTCCTTACCTCACTCCCTTACAGGTATGACTGAAATCACTCACTGATAAAATATCTGCACACCAATCTCTTATTAAAGTCTGTTTGGGGGCACTCAATATCTTATGGAGAATTATTGGGAGGGAGATGCATTAAGGTATTGCAACTCTGCAGGAAGAAACACTGAACTAGCCAATTTCATCCAGTGACAGTACTGTGTGCTCTCTTCATCTTCGCTGGGTGATGAAGTCTGAAGCATACTGGTGTAAGTAAATTTATATTACATTGATTTAGTTTAGTTTCCATTTGGACATCACATTCTTGTAATCTTTTTGAAAATGTTCAAATGTAATAAACCTGGGATTAGGAGAAAGAGGTAAGAAGGTAATATGCCCTCATTGGTGGCTAACAAGCTAGTACCATCTTTCTTTCTGTGTCTAAATCCCCACTGTTGCAATAGGTCAATGAATCAGATGATTTCTGAAAGTTTTTATGGCTCTGCCCTTATAATGTTCTGTTTCTCAGAGTTCTGGGATCTCTTGCACAATTTATAATTATATATAATATAACTGCCCTTTACTCATTTTGCTGCTTGGTTTTGAAGATGTAACAGTGAGATTTCTAGAGAAAGTCTAGAAGAATTTCATGAACGAAGATTACAAGCACAGACACAGGGCATACAATTAAAGTAGTAACATGAAAAGGTAATGAGTAATAAGCAAAGTCCGGGATGCTAAGGGAACACACTAGAGGGGGTTTGGGAAAGTAGAACTGAGAAAAGATTGTAGGAAATGCCCTGTACACTGAGAATTGAAAAATGAGTCACACTAACAGATAATGAAAGAGGTTTCAGAAATATAAGAAAAAGCCCTGGATAGCTAAAGCTATTCTTAGTAATAAAAGCAAAGTCAAAGGCATCACCCTACCAGACTTCAGGCTATATTACAAGTCCACAGTAATCAAAACAGCATGGTATTGGCACAAAAAGAGACATAGACATATGGAACAGAATAGAAAACTGGTAGATGAAACCAGTCTCTGCTTGCCATCTAATCTTTGATAAACCAAACAAAAACATACAGTAAGGAAAAGAATACCTATTTAACAAATGGTACTGGGATAACTGGATAACCACATCTAAAAGACTGAAATTCAACCCACATCTTTCAACCCTTAAGAAAATTGACTCAAGATGGATAGGAGATTTAAATCTAAGACACAAAATGATTGGAAAAAAAAAAGCTTAGAAGAATGTGTGGGAAGAACTCTTGAAGATGTTGGCTTGGGAAAAGATTTCATGACAAAGACTTCAACGGCCAACACAACAACAACAAAAATTAACAAATGGGTCTTAATAAAGCTGAAAAGTTTCTGCACACCTAAGGACGCAGAAAGTAAAGCAAAAAGACAACCTTCTTTTTGGAGAATTGGAAAAGATATTTGCAGGGTATCAATCTGACAAAGGGTTAATAACTAAACTCTACAGAGAACTCAAATTAATCAACAGAAAAACAATCCTGTGTACCTCTGGGCAAGAGATATGAACATAACTTTCTCTGATAAAAACAGACAAATGGCTAATAAACATTCGAAAAAATTATCATTGTCTCTGATCATCAGAGCAATGCAAATCAAAACCACCTTGAGATATCACCTAACCCCAGTGAGACTAGCCCACATCACAAAGTCTCAAAGCTGCAGATGCTGGTGTGGACGTGGAGAGAAAGGACCACTTTTACACAGCTGGTGGGATTGCAAATTAATACAACCTTTTTGGAAGGAAGTATGGAGACTCCTAAATGAGCTCAAATTAGACGTCCCATTTGATCTTGCAATCTAATTTTTCCAGTATGTAAAAAAAAAAAAAAACTCCTTTTATCATTAGGACATTTGCACTAGACTGTTTATCACAGCTCAATTTACAATCACCAAAACATGGAAATAACCTAAATACTTACCAACCCAAGAACAGATTGACAAGCTGTGGTATATGTATACCATGGAATATAGGATGGAGACTTTACATCTTTTTTATTAACCTGGATGTAGGTGGAACACATTCTTCTTACTAAAGCATCACATGAATGGAGAAGCAAGAATTCAATGTATTCAATTCTAATATGGAAGCAGTAGATGAGCTAATACAAGGGGGGGCGGGGATAAGGAATATGGGGGATCAGGGAGAGAGGGGGAGGGAGGGGGATAGGGGTTATGTGTATAGCACACCTCTTGGGGGAGGGACACAGTTACAAGTGGGACTTTACCTACAACTGCAATCAGTGTAACCTAATTCTTTGTACCCTCAATGAACTTCAATTAAAAAAAAATAAGGTGCAAAATCTTAGAGACTTCAATAAATCTCTACCAGTTAGAGCAACTGAAAGAAGGCAACCCCCGCAAAAACATTTTAGCACTGGTGGAAATTTTAAAAACATACATATGTATCAGAGAGAACAATCTCCTTTTATTTTGTCTCCTAACCTGAATCTTTTAAGTCATTATTTGTATACCTGTATCATTTGGAGACTTCTCAGAATTACAGATGTTCAGGCTTCACCACAAACTCATTGAATCAGAATGTCAGTGGGCACAGTCCAGGATTCCATGTTTCAATAAGCTCTCTGCCTGATTCTTATGCACACTAAAAATTGAGAATCACCCTTCTATGTTATTTTGAGAGTTGAAACTACCTTTTTAATATATCTGATTCAAATCTTGGCATTTGAGGTTTTATTCACAAAGACACAGATAATCAAACATCTAGGCCTGAATATTTGGTACCCAGAAGCTGCACATTCAGGACTCCAAATCCTCTTGCAAAGGCTCTGAAATTTGTGAACAAAATATGACTTCACTGGACTTTAAAATATTGCTCTCTGGAGAGCATGATGGTTATAGAATTTGGGAATATCAATTATATGACAAAGACACTTTCCCCTCTGCAAACAGCTAGCAATAGCCCTGTTTCTCCATAAATGTCACTAGTAGGGTGGGTCAGATATGATTTGGTTGGTGTTACCATGTGAAATACCTTTTATGTGTCATTTTAAAAAAGAAATGGGGTAATTTACTATCACCCTAATACCTTACATTATCATCTTACAACATAGGTCCACATAAGAAAAACTGCCCTTCCTTGCTAAGAGTCACGTTAGCACCTCTTTAGGGCAGCAAATAAAAAGATAAATGATAATGGAAGAAACAAACACCATTTTGATAGTGCTTTCAGCTGTGACTAAAACGCAGTGTATGAGGAAGAGGCTTTTATTGAGAGATCATAACAGAAAAGGCATCATAAACTCAACTAACACCACGAAGGGCACATAACCTGTAAGGAAAAAAAAATTTCTTCCCTGGTGAAAGCCTTGGTTTGTGTACTTGGAAAATCCTTGACTAAACGCAATTTAAGTAGTAACATCAAATGGTGTTGTTTCATTTAAAGCGTGAATTACCGTTTCTAGGTCTCTTCCCCTATTCATTATGACAGTTAAATACCTAAAGGGGGGTGGGGAGAAGGTTTTGTGACTTCTGGTAAGACAAGAAAATTGTGATATAAAAGTGCTTTGGATAAGAAAGTTGCTTTCTTAGAGGATTGAGTAAATTGAGTCATCATGATTTTGCTCTAAATTCTAGGCCTTTGGGGGTGGGAACCTGCGGCCTTGAGGCCACATGTGGCCTTCTGGATCCTTGAGTACAGCCTTTTGATCGAATAGAAATTTTACAGAACAAATCCTTAAAATGAAGGGATGGGATGTGTGTGTTCTGTGAAATTTGGATTTGGTTAAGGTGCTGCATTCGGTGATTGGAAAGGCCACATGTGCCCTTGAAGTTGTAAGTTCCCCACTCCTGCAAGATAGTCTAAACAATCAGAATGTCTCTCATTTGGCAGGCTCTATTCTTTTGGAAAGGTCATTTTGGTTTTAAATAGCAAATGCTTTTCTTTATCACATATCCACAGATAATTTATTCTTGCTCTGGCTAATTACCTGTTTTACAGCAACTGAATATTTGTGTGGGTCTTTCCAAAACTTGATCAGAAGTTTTAAAGGGGCATTCTGCATGTTCTAGGCCCCTCTGTTTTTCTAAAAGTATCTACCCACATACTTGGAATACAGAAGGTGTAATTACACTTATTTTCCCTACACTAAGTCATGTTCTTGGATGACACCTCATTAAAAACCCACCTGAATTGTGAGGAGAGTTTTCAAAGCATCAGATTAAATAGGAGCTTTGGTGTGTGTTTATGTGCCATATTCAAACATGTCTGTGATGAATTACATGATATGGCTGCTAGGATTCAATACAAAGCACATCCCCCAGATGGTCGGCATGGTTATGACAAGGATAAATAACCAAAAGCTCTTCCCTATACAAAAATCTACCTCTCCCCAGCTATCCAGGAAAGAGTATGATGCTATCTAGTCACTTTCATAGTACATCTTGGGCTATGGCATAATTATGTCTATGGACATTTTTAATGTAAATTATTCAACAAGGTAGAAACAGCAGTAGAATTCTGAGCAGGACATCTGGAGTCTCATCTCTATTTTCCACAAAATGGCTATATAAGCTGAGAAATTTCCTTCTCCTTTGAGTCTTTGTTGTATTGATCTATCTAACAAAAAGCGAGTGATCTCTAAGGTTCTTTCAGCTCTAAAGTTTAAAGATCTCCATCAATTTTGAAACCACTTATTTTGAGTTTTACCATTTTGTACCTGACTTTGCTATCTTTGATAAGTTATGGACAGCTGTGTTATAATTGTAGTATGCTGCATGTTTAAATTTTCCCTTAATAAGACTACTTACCAAACATAGTTTTTTTTAATGTAAGCAACTAAAATAGAAGAAATGCTAACTTAATGCCTTATAATCAAAAATGCTTATGAGATGATGGAGAGTAGTATATGCAAATATGAAACCTTTAATAGGAGGAAAACTAAGCTTGTGTTGATGAGTGAGGCATAGACAAAATACAGGGAGTTCAGAGGAGAACAGTCTGCTTTCATACAATGAAAATCAAGGGCGATTTCATGGAATAAATATCATTTAAACTGATACCTGAAATACGGGTGGGGATTTTTTCAGATGGGATTATCCTAGAGTTAGGATTGATGCATAGAGAATGGCTTTCTTTTCTTGGAAGTCAGCCCTGAGTTCCCTACTTTACATAATTCAGGTGAGAGGAAGACCAGAACAAAAATGCAAACTGCATGGAGGAGAAATGAGCATCATAGCTCAGGAGTAACCCAGACAGGGCAGGAAGTGAGGAGGAAACCCTCAGAAGAGGTGCCATATCCAATAAGATAATTTCAAGTGAAATACTCTTATTGTATTACATCTTCTTGTTCAGAACTTGATAAATTTTCAAAATATTTAAGAAATAAAAAGGGCTGCTACGATAGAATTTCTAGTGAAAGTTTATGAAAATACAGGTATTTGTTTGAAGGTTTTATGTTACTAAAAAGGGACTCTACAATGAGCACAGTATGCTCTGGGTTAGAGATGGATAGAAGTCAGACTACTAATATCTTAGAGAAATTTCTCTAATGTGACTGAGCCATAGAATAAATGAGGCAACTACTTATACATGCAACTGCCAATACTTGGTGTCAAACTTTATCGAACCTGAGTTTTAAACAGTATAGTCTAAGACCCTGTAATTTTAGCCATTTCTGCAAGTGATTCGATGCAACTAGCCCAGCCTGTGTCTGGAGACTTGAGTTTGGGAAAGATGTGTATGGAGAATACAAAAGAAGGGAAGATAGGTGGAGGCAGGAAAGTTACATGAAATTAAATTAGAGAGGTTACATAATTTGCATTTGTCCATTTTAGGTCACTGTTATAAGTGCCCCCTTCACCCAGAACATGTGCACTGAACCTGTTAGATGAATTCACCTGACTCTTTCTACCTCTTCTCCCATTTGATTTCCTTTCAATTTTACTTCCATATGTGCATGGAAATGTTAATTGATAGTAGCTTCATTTTAGCATTAAGTACATGTAATGTTTGTCTTTACATTCATGCAATTCTTTACTTAGAAGAATGGTCACCAGTTCCATCCAGGATAAAAATAGATAAACAAAATCAATTGAAAGAAAAAAAATAAAATGGGGAGGTTGTCATTTTAGCTTAAAAAGGAGCGGAAAAATGATGTCCTAGATTCATGGCATAATAGCAGATTATAGAGAACAATCTGCCTAAATGAACTGCAAGGTATCTGAAGAAAATAAACATTTCCCTGTATCTATGCTTGGCCAGAGACATAACACAACATCTTTTTTTTTTTCTTTTCTATTTCTGCTGTCTCCTGAGACAGATGCTCTGGGTTTCATGGAATTATGAATCAGAGCATTCTGACATATGCAGCTAATAGAACATGCATTAGCTTTAAAATTAGCTGCTCTGTTCTGAGTGTTCATGATTTCATTCTTTATCCTAAGAACATTATCCTCTCTTAATATGGAAGAGGAGTGGAATCTTTGAACAAGTTTCACTGACTCTCTTACAATGAATCCATTACCCATTTAGTTTCTTCTTTTTTCTGCCAATTCAACTGTCTCTGCCCAGATCACAGAAATGAATCTGTATCAGCCTGATTCCTGAATCACTAAGACTGCTAACCATAGTATCTTTAAGCAAAGAGTTCTTCTTTTAGGGTAATTGTAACTCATGCAATTAAGGAAAAGCCTATGTGCGTGTGTGTGTGAATATGCAGGAGAGCGTGTGCTTGTGTTTGAAGTTTCCCTCCCTCCAGGGAGAGATTCTATCATATTTTCAATAAGGCCACAACCCACACATTATGAAGAGACTGAAATTCTGGGACTGGCTGTGACTTGCACATGCATGTGATTTGGGCTGAGACTGTCACTTCCAGCTTTATTTTAGTTCCCACAATGTAAAGATTGAACCTGAATGACCCAGTGCATTTAAACATGCTAAGTAGAGAGCCAAAGAACACAGGGATTCCTGTAGCCCATCAGCAGCCTGATGTAAACTGGGGTATATTCTAATTGGGGTAAAAAAGCCATGAAATGCACTAGTTTATGTATACCAACAATCTTTTTGTCTGAAGTACTGAGTCCACATGAAGACATACATAATACTCTCCAATTCCTTGACCATCAGCATTACTATGAGTGTATGTGGGAAAAAAATATCCTCAGTCATAATGACTATTGTTTATTGAGCAACATATAACAGCACTAAACCATATAAACACCATGTTTTGTCTAAGTGTCGCAATCCGGTTAGGTGAATATTATTATACTGTGTACCCACCATATGAATGAGGAAGAAAATTGTAGAGGGATTGGGTGAGGGAAGCTAGATCAGGGTTAGTGCTAGAGCCAGGGTTAGAAATTAGGGGGAAAGGAGAGACATTTACATAAAAGCGACTCTTGATTATCTTACAAACAAACAAATAAACAAATAAAAGCAGCCAAAGAGAAAAGAAAAAGGTTTTATTCTATGTGACTTCAGGGAGTAGCAGAGATTCAGGAGAGCTACATGATAATGTGAGTGTCCCATCATCTCAGTCATTAAAAATACTCAAATATTCACTTGCCTAAAACATTGCAGACAAGATTCCTAATTCCCATGGGCAAATTAGTGTGGCCAGTTTCAGAGGCATCTTCTCACATTTGGAATTTATGTCTACATGATAAAAATGGTAGGTTTTCTCACTAATGGCTAGACACTACTCAGATGGAGAATTAGGAATAATGCAGACACTGACCCCTGGACTCAGATTGGATCGTTCCTTTAAGTCACAGCACCGCCTACTTCTTTCTCAGCTTCCTCCTGGGACCACTAGTGATTGCAATGGGTGAGGCTGTTCTCAGATACAGAGGATACTGGCAGGCGCTCTTACACTACTCAGGGCTCCCACCTAAAAAGTGGTTTTGCTATTGACTTGTCACATGAAGAAACTGGTCTATAAACTTGTGAACTAATTGGTGGCATAATGACACTTTCTTCAAAGGTGCAGAGGAGGTCAGATAACATAATGTATACTATATATAAAATTTCTTTCTTTTTTCTTTTTCTTTTTTTTTTTTTTTTTTTTTTTTGAGACAGAATCTTACTCTGTCACCCTAGGTAGAGTGCTGTGCTGTGGGATCATTGTAGCTCATAGCAACCTGGAAAGTTTGAGTACTCTTCTTGCCTCATCCTCTCCTCATGTAGCTGAGACTACAAGGTTCCAGCTAGTTTTTCTGTTCTTAGTAGAGACAGGGTCTCAATCTTGCTCAGGTTGGTCTCAAACTCCTGAACTCAACCAATCCACCTGCCTTCTCCTCCCAAGAGTGATAGGATTGCAGGTGTGAGCCACCATGGGTGGCCACCTGTAAAATCTCTTGACACAGTATCTGGCACATAGTAAATTTTCAACTAATATTAGTTGAATCCAGTTCTGTTCTTCTGGGCACAAAGATGTGCACCCATCTTCTCTTTGAAGGAAGGTCACACTACTCAGGTGTCCAGGTCAAGCAACTTTGGTGTCCACTTTGGCTGCAGAGAACTGCCTCTTTGAGCTCACACCTGCCCTGGGAAGTCTACATCCAGAGACTGAGCAAGGCAAGGTATAAAGTCTCAGCCATTTTGTCCCCAATACAGGGGGCTCTAACAAGTTCCCTTCTTTCTTTCTTTTTTTTTTGCAGTTTTTGGCCAGGGCTGGGTTTGAACCCTCCACCTCTGGTATATGGGGCTGGCACCCTACTCCTTTGAGCCACAGAGGCTACCCACAGGCTCCCCTCTAAACTGGCTGAGCCTTAGTCAGACTTTGTGACCTTACACTTCTCCCAGTATTAATCCTGTACCCTCCCTCTTCTTTTCACAAGTATTTATCCCTCATAAACATCTAGTAGTCAAAACACCATCCCAGGGTATGATCCCAGAAAACACAACTTCCAACCTCTGCCCAGAGACTGCAGTCCTGTATGTACATTGAAAAGGATATTGGAGTGGGGGATTAAAGGATTAAGGAAGCCGCTTGCTCCAGCACTACACGAGCTTGGATATTTCTCCAGCCTTAAAGGCTTGCCTGGCTGATAGCGGGACAACTTAGGCCAGACAACTGCTAAATGTTCACGCAGTGCCCACACTGCATGTGCCTTCATTTCCTCTGTTGATCCACTCGTCTCTCCATCCAGGAAGCCTCTCTATCTCCTCTCTTCATTCCTGTGTTTTCAAAGCTTCACTGCAGAGAATCCTTATCCCACTGCATTGTCATATAGCTTTAGTATATCTGCCTTTTCTGTTTGACACCTCTGGATTAAAGATGCTGTCTTTTACCTTAAAGCCACCTGAAGCCCCTCCTGCCTAGTCTGGAGGTTTGAAAGCACTCGATAAATGAGCGATCAGTAAATAAACTCATGGAGACACTCGCTGGGGTTACTCTGACTGAGGAACACTTAATAAATGACGCTCCATAACCGTCTCTATAATTGTTCTTTTCTTTAGGTAAACAGTATCCCATTTACTGAAGATAAATTTATTTTCAAATGAATTGCTGCATGACATAAACATGTCTATGTAACTGGCCCCGCAAGTGAAGATGTGGCACTGCATTTTAATCAACCGTCCTAGTCAGGTGGTGTAATATATAAAAAAAAATCATTCTTTCTCAACCAAGCATGTCTTTTTAAAAATGAAATTACAATTGCTTTGTATTAACTTATTTTGTTTTTCTTGTAAGAAGCAAGAATCAGATGCCAAAAGAAAATGGGTGATGAGAAAGCTGGAACAGGACATGCTAAATGGAATTAGAAATTTGGGAAGAGAAAGAAAATTGTATTTATTAAATGCCTAATAATGCCAGGAACTATTCCAAGCTTTTTTCATATATTCAATTTAGTAATTAGATTTTATACAGAAGAAATATAAGGCTCAGATTAGGTAATGTTTTGCCCTGAGTCCTGTAAGAATTGTCACTGAGTTAAAAATAAAAAATATAAAATCAGGTATTTTGCCTCCAATGAGTGGCTCTGTCTCAACAAATAAATGGAGATGGAGAAGTTGGAGATATCCATAATATGAAATCGTCAAGGGTGGCTAGCACAGATTGTTCAAAGGTAAAGAGAAAGAGAGAGCGATATATACAGGGGTGGGAGGATTACTTCTAATGGAAAGTATTGGGCGAAATAAGAGGACGGGCATAATTGTCAAACATACGCCCTACACACAGGGAACTTCCAGTATACTGTTGCCTCAGTAAGATGTGAATGAGTAAAAAGAGAATTAGCTACCCATGGCAATGAGAAAGGAAAGGGATATTCCCCTCCGTAATGTTCAAAGCCAAGAGTTAGTCTTAAGTATGATAGTCAAAAAAAAAAAAAAGAAAGGACTGAAAGATTTTTCCCTGTTCCTAGTTAATTTGGTGATGAATGTGAAAAACGTCTTATTTCCTCATCCTTTCTGTGATCTCGCCTTTCGGAATCTCCCCCACTGATATTTCTCCATAGAGTAGTCAGAGCTGGCTTCCTGAAAATATAGATCACACCGGGACACTCCATAGCTTAGCAGTTAAACAGCATCTCTCTCCTTGAGGAAAAGGACATTGCTCTACACAGCTACAAGGCTTTTCTGTGTCTATCTACTGATCAAATTACTACTTATCTACCATAGGAGAAAAGGAAAAAAGTATTCGGGATACCCTGTTTCACAAAGTTGAGCACACATTGGCCTGAAAATTGTCCACAAATTTTCACTTTACCTCCAGATATGAATTTCTGTGTATGTAGAATTTGCCTATAATCATATCCAGCTGTATACCATGAGCATTTTTAAGAAAGAGAATTATATAAGATGATTTGAAAGAATCATAGAAATGCATACTAGAAACAAGACCCATTTTAAACAAAGGTACTTAGCAGGAGAAATCCTTTCATTATAAAAGTGGGATTCAAAAAATGTAAAGCAGTTTTGAAGTTGGAAGCTATTGCAGTTTAAAAAAAAGTGAAAAAGCCAATTCTATCTGTGCAGACTTTGCATATAAGTGTGTAATACAGACCCAGAGGTCCGATTTCCTCTAGAGAGAAGGAATGCTGCTTCATGACGTCTCTGAAATTCTAAACCTGAGCAGAGGTCAGGGGGAATCATTAGAGTCTGAGCACACATGCCAAGGTATGCTTTATGAATGCTAAAGCTGAAAAGTTCTCTTTTAAGGACGTACACAGGTTTCCCTCCTGGCCACCCTGCATCCGGCCTTTCTTAAAATGGTCTCCCTTGGAAAATAAAGTCAGTGATTTTTTTTTCCAATGGACCCACAAAGCAGGAACAGATGTGACATGAGTAACCTCTACTTTGTGCATACCTCAGAGAAAAACGACACTAACTGAAGCAGGGGATCTGGCTCCAGGCCAGAATGAAGGACAATTGGAGTGTAGGTCTCTAATGACATAGTTCACCTCAGATCACTCTTTTGTGCTTGTAGAAAATGTGCAGGTGGGGAAAAGGTGCTGCATGTATTTCTTCCAAGCACAAATGAGGTATTTGCAAAATGCTGCCCTGTTCCCCATCCTAATGTTCTCTCTTATTCCCACAGCACCTACTCACACTCCTTTATTTGACCATCTCTTAATGCAAGGAAGGGGTGATGATACTCATGGCCTGAGTCGTAAAGTATGACAAACGTAAGTTAGAATTCTGGCTCTATATACATATAGTTACGTTTTTAGATATATAAATATATATATTTACCCTTTCTGTGTCTCATTTTCAACCTCACCAAGTTTTTCTTTTCAAGAATTCCATAATAACACACAAGGAGCACTTAGAGCAGTGATTTTCAACTGGTGTATGGAGAGAGGATCTTAGGTGTGCTGCAAACATTTTTAAAGATTATTAACTAAATTATTTTAAAATAAGTTCAAAGCACAGTAAGTATATTCTTTTTTTTTACTCTTTGTTTGATCAACATAATTTCAGTATGCCATGGAAATTTAGCCATTTGTTCAAATGTGCCATGAGATAAAAGCCATGAGATAAAAAGGGTTGAAAAGCACTGAGCAATGCCCAATATATAACAAGTGTTTGATAAATTGTTATTTGTATCATTCTTGAAGAGCACTTTCTATTATTTTTGTATTTGTCTGGGTCTATTTATTATTTTTATCACCAGAAAGAAAGCTCTGAGAGTAGAGGAATCATGTCAGAGTCACCTTTATATTGTACTATTTCAACCCAGTTTTAGTGTTGTACTGGTCAGTGTTCAGCAACTGGCTTCCCAGGAAAGGAAGCTTTGATGTGTAGCAGTTGCCAATTTCTGTGGTGTAACTACTCCACCATGTTTGTTTTTGAGCTAACACCATGATGTCAACAAGCTTGCATAATTCCTGAAAATTTAGCAGTGGTCTCTCAGGAGACAATACAAGCCAGCTTCAGCACAACACACTGAAAGAAGGTGCAAGGGAAAGATGTAAAAGAATAAATATATGAGTAAACAAGTAAAGCCATGAAAGATTCACATCATGGATTTTCAATGTTAAGAGAGTGACATCATGCTACTATTTAGAGGTCTTACAATACTCTTTCTGTCTATCCCTCTAAAAGAGGTCACCACCCAGGAGGAATGTTTACTGAAGATTTCTACACTTATCCCTTGTGTTATCCTGAGAAAGTGAATATTGATCCAAAAACCTTGGGTACTATCACACATTGTATGTTTCTTGTGAAAATTCATAATGCACATGGATATATTAATGATACTAAGTGTTATAGTAACAAAAACCATTTAAATGTATTTATTTCAGTATTTCTCAAAACATTTGACCACTAAAATTGTTTTGGCTGGGTAAATATTAACATCACGAGGAATTAATATCTTTTCAGCATACACACTGGAAAAAATTTGAAAAGCTCCTTTTTTATTTGTATGGAAAAAAGTACACATCTTTAGTAATGTTGGGAGAACATTTTTTTAAAAAGCTTGGAACAACATACACCTTGAGAATTCCCCCAAATTAAAAGTATATTAATAAAAATAATCAAGATCTATCTACCAAGAGTTGCCATTGCACAATTCTGCAAGGTATATAAAATTATCCCCATTGTGTAGTTGACAAAATAAAGACTCAGAAAGTTTAATTAATTAATTTATTGTTACACTGCTTGATTATAATTCAAATCCAGATCTTCCTGTCTTTGAAGACAACATTTGTTCTATAACATTTGACAAAGAAAGTTATTATAAAGTTATGGTAATCAATTTCATTTTAGTCCTTCACTCTGTAAAACAATTTTGGTTATTTTTTTCTTAATTTACTTTTCCCTTCCAGTGCAATAACTATTATGAAATTTTTATTCTCTCTGCCACTCCACTTGTAGTTGATTACCTCATAGTCTTATAAGCAAGTTATAAAAAGTATTAGAAGTAAACTTCCTCAATTTTCCATAACCTGACTTAAAAATACAGCTTTTTGGGAACCTATCATTCCACCTTCCCTAGGTTACCTAAAAACAAAATAAAATAAAAAATAGTCTCCACGCTTGCGTACAGATGCCAATCCTTTCTTTACCTTTCAAATTCCACACTATATCTGCACCCCTCTCTCATTCTCTCTCAGCTCTCTATCTCAGCTAGCTTTAAACCACCATTTTTAACGTGGTTAATTTTCTGACATAAATAAACGGGGACAATTCTCCTTCTTTGTCTATCCCTTTATCTTTTCCAATTCTCTTTTTCCTCTGTATTCATCCAAACTTCTTGAAAATCTTGTCTATACCAATTGTCTACAAACAAAACTTTTCAACCCTCTCCAAGTGGGTCTCTCACACCATTTCACTGCAACTTTTTCAAAGAGATCATCAAGGACTTTATTGTGAATTCTTGGGCACTTCTAAAGCCTATATTTACCTAACCATCCCTTTCTTCTTTCAACATGCTATTTCTTTTGCTTCATTGACAACTCACTTGACTTGTTTTCATTCCTCATTCTAGTCTCAATTTCCTATGAGGGCATCTCTTATTTTACCTGTCCTGTAAATGCTAGCCCTCTTCAGATATTAATTCCAGGCTGACTCATCTAAACAGCCAAAGCTCTACTTGAATAATGACATCTGCTCTTGTGGATTCAGTTGCAGCCTTTATGTTCATGGTTCCAGGTGTATATCTGGTCTGGAAGAAACCATGGTTTCAAATTCACAACCAATTTCTCACATGAAATTTCAACTTGAATGACCTGTAAGTATCTCAAAATCTAGATTATTGATTACCTCCTTCTCTCAGGATGCTCCACCACACATGTTCCTTTATGGAAATAAATTTCACTCAGTCAGATAAATAAATTTCTAAGTCAAAAGAATGAATAGAAATCTTGAACTTTTCTCTCTTTGTCTTGTCTCAAACATAATTCTTCAAGTCTCTTGAAGAATAGAATCATCCATCTGATTCTTCCAAAATGTATTCATTTCTTTTTGACACATTATGACCATACTGTCATCCAACATTTTCCTGCTTGGGCATGAATAGTAATCTCTCATCCAGCCTGAACTCTTGCCCCTGCACTTTAGATCTAAAGATACATTCTGTACTTTAGAGCTAAAGATACATTTCTAAAATTAAAATATATAAAATAATTAAAATATGACCCCTCAGCAACCTCCTTATTTTTCCATTTCTTTCTCTTTGTTTTTCATCCATATATAGCATCTTAAAGTTATTAAAAATATGTCAGTTGGCCAAAGGACATTGATTCCCCAATCTTCTCTATTGCATAGCACCTGGAAAAACACAACGCGCGCGCACACACACACACACACACAAACACACACACATACATACATACTCACAAACCCCCATTATATTGACCAATTCTTACTCATTCTCCATGCCTCAAGGTAAAAGTCATTTGTTTAGGAAAATCTCTCCCAAACTAGTTCCTTAGGTTTTCTTTCCCTGTATTCTCATATACCTCGGATTTTCACAGTCACGACATTCAACAAGCATTTTTGTAAAACCATGCTTTCCTTCCTAAATAGGCTGGAGTTATGTGGTTTTGAAAAAGTGAGTGAAACATAAAAATGCTTGTGTAGAGCATTTCCTATCAGAAATAATAGTAAAGTAATGGATTCCAGGATTTCCAGTGCATTCTGGAGATAATGCATTTATATTATCCTCATCTATATTCATTTTGTCATATAATTCAAATAGTCTGTATACATATAATTTACATTATACAAATTCATATTATGTCAACATAAGACAAAATAATTCTAGTTAAAATGACAATCTAACACATGTGTTTTTCTATGTTTCTTTCTGAATAGCCATGTAAAGAATAATAATGAAATTAAAATGTATGAATTCATGAGGATTAAGAGAACCAGAAACAAGATGATCTGGAAAAGAGGCATCAACAGATTTTTGTAAGATGGAAAGCAGATGATTAAGTAGTAACTTACCTAACAGAGTGGAAAATCCTGAAACCAAAATGCCTTTCAAAAGGAATTCATATGTTAAAAACCAACCTAGAATCCTAGAAAGGCCAAAAAGTTGGAAGTACTAGGTATCTTGGAAGGTATAGGACTATAAAGCACAGGATGCCCATGAACTTGTACTGGGACTTGGACCCCCAGATGGTCTAGGCACTATGAAGTCAGCCAATTATTTCTTTATGGCCTTTGCAGGAGGCAAAACCATATTTGAGTACAAAGACTAAAAAATGCTTTAAAGTTTGAAAGCCAGTCAAGCAGGGAGAAGGGATGAAAATAAAGAAAATTAAGTGAATATTCTGAATGGCAATCACACCCTCCACAACCTTTCTCTAGTCAATTAAAATGTATACAGAAGATGGGAAGGTGGGATTGCTTGCTATTTGAGGATCCTCATTGGCTCAAAGGGATAAATAAAAGTTAATAAGTTTTATGAACTCCAGTCAAACAACTGAGTCAATACCCACCATACAGGATGAGCAACCCAACAATCAACAAATCCCACTTACACTCTAGATTTTTATTCTTCATTCTAAAATACAGCAGGATCTCCATAATCAATCACCTCCCCTCATCAACTACCTCCTTAACTTGACCTAATTCCTATAAACCAGACATGTACCACATGTCTGTATCAGTAGAGTAGGCCTAGTTTCTCATATTGAACACCTTTATGCATTGACCAGTTTGTTACAGTCTCTTTGTTGGTCAACTTACAGAGGTTTTAGCATACTATATGGATATGCAATATTCTGAGATATTTGAGGACAGGTTTTGCCATGAAAAACAAAACAAAACAAAATCTTAAGAAAATATTGAAGAAAGTTGAGAAAACAGATAAATACATAGAAAACAAGAGAGGAAGATATTGCCACATTAAAGAATGAACTAAGATGTTTACAAATAACTGACAAGGCTTCCATAAAGAAGGAAAGAGGCAATGGAGGGGAGGAAATAACCATGTATGCATGCGTGAATCAGGCAAATTTGAGTAGAGGTCCACTATAGTGAAATTGCCCAACACCAAGGATGTTGAGAAGACTATAACAATATTCTGGGAGTAATAAGAAAAAGCTTATATACAATGTATCGAAGATAGAAGTGGCAGCACTAATCTCAATACAACATCAGACCTGAAGGAAATAGAGGAATGCTATAAAGAAAACTACTTCTAACATCTAATATTTGGACTTTCATCCAAGTTTTAAGATAAAAGCATGGGTTGAAATATGCAGGAACTAAAAATAATAATTTTATTTATTTATTTATTTTTATAGAGGTAGAATCTTACTTTATCACCTTCTGTAGAGTGCTGTGGCGTCACACAGCTCACAGCAACCTCCAACTCCTGGGCTTGGGGGATTCTCCTGCCTCAGCCTCCCGAGTAGCTGGGACTACAGGTGCCCACCACAATGCCTAGCTATTTTTTTGTTGCAGTTTGGCCAGGGCCAGGTTTGAACCTGCCACCCTGGGTATATGGGGTTGGAGCCCTACCCACTGGGCCACAGGTGCTGCCCCCCCCTCCCAAAAAATAATAACGTTATATGAGAAAGCTCATGTGACTCTATTCGGTAGGGAACCTCAATGTAAACAAGAAAAAGATAGTAGTTGGGTTTTCACTGGAGAAAAGACAAAAGGATTCCAGCAGATGATGATGAAAGAAAGTTTCAGAGCAAGAGCTGTTTGAAACAGCTGGAGAGCAGTTAGGTGGCTGAGGATGGGGATTTTTAGGAGACAGAGGTCTCCCAGGGGAAAAATAGATGATGGATTCATAGATAATGACAGATGGTTGAATGGCTTGATAGATGTATGAGTCAGTAGATAGATAGAAAGACAGAAATAAGACTTTTTTTTTAAGTAACATAATAAAACTTTTATTGTTTTGGTAGACGTTTGGAGGCTGAAGAAAAATCTCTGAATAAATGGATTAAAGAGGCAATTTTAAGCCCAGGAGAAGGAAAATTAATACAAAAGAAAAAAAAAGTATGTCGTATATCATGGCTCAGCTCTGAAAATATTTACTTCATTTAATAATACAAACACTAAATGTTGATTTAGCATCCAAAATTTGATTAAACTATCTTGAAAAATTAAGAGAAGGGAAAGGTGCTTGTCTTTGTGTTGGTGAAAGGAATGGGCCATGGGACATATTACCAAATCTTCGTCAGACATAGATATAGTTGAAAATCAGTGGATAGGGTGGCACCTGTGGCTCAGTGAATAGGGCGCTGGCCCCATGTGCCAGAGGTGGCGGGTTTAGACCAAGCCCTGGCCAAAAGCTGCAAAAAAAAAAAGGAAATCAGTGGATAATGTCTAAAATAAATGCTGAAGATATATGTATTACATTATTTTGAAAAAATGCAGGTGAACACCCAAATACATATTTTTAAGTTTTTAAAATTTTTATTAAATCATAACTGTGTACATTAATCCACTTATGGGGTACAAAATGTTGATTTTATTTACGATATGGAATGTTTACATTAAACCTATTAACATAGTATTCACCTCTCTTAATTGTTGTGGTAAGACATTTATACCTTTTAAAGTGTTGACATTATGGACATTACAGGAGCTGGAATTTGTGGTGAAAGGGGGCAAAAGACAGGTATATTTTATTTAGTCTCATAACACTGAATTTTTCCAAAATTTGTATATGCCACTTTGATAAACCTTAGCACAATGGGATGGGCTGAGGCAGTCCTTGACTTGAGTACTGAGTTCAAAATTACTGATTATAGTATCATGGTTGATAGCATGCACAAAGCTTATAAATACTATTTTGTATATTCAAACACCTTAAGTGGTATTTTAATACCTAAAAATGCATTAAGGAAAATAAGAAAATACTAAAAGAAAAACCTGAAGACCGGAAACCTGATCTATGTTAAATGTTAAAGAGTTTGGAAATGGGAAGGGGATTTACCTAAGTATCTACAGACTTGGATGCACTGTCCAATAAACTTATTTTTTTATTGTTAAGGGTTCATTGAGGGTACAAAGAACCAGGTTACGCTGATTGCATTTGTTAGGTAAAGTCCCTCTTATAATTGTGTCCAATCCTCAAGTGGTGTGTCACACCCTGTGACCCTCTACCCACCTCTCTCCTTCCCTCTCTCCGCACCAGATCCTCAAAGAACTCAAACTAGACCTCTCATTTGATCCTGCAATCCCATTACTGAGCCTCTGCTCAGAAGGAAAATAATCCTTTTATCATAAGGACATTTGGACTAGATTGTTTATCTAAGCTCAATATGCAATCGCCAAACTGTGGGTAAAACTAAATGCCCACCAACCCAGGAATGGATTAACAATAAAATCTTTTTATTAAAAAAATTAATAAATAAAACAATTATGTGCACAAGTCTCTGGTAAACCTTCGTAGGTAGATTACTGTGCAGTATGTTTTTTTTTTTAAATAATTTTATTGAATCATAATTATGTACATTGGTGCAATCACAGGGCACGATTCATATACATTCAGAAATATTTTGATCATACTGTTACAGATATCCTTCATGGCATTTCCTTGATCACTATATA
>CAUYON010065712.1:0-18499 GCA_963573935.1 Arctocebus calabarensis
GGTTGCAGCCGTCATTGTTGTTTGGCGGGCCCAGGGTGGATTCGAACCCACCAGCTCAGGTGCACGTGGCTGGCGCCTTAGCCAACTGAGCCACAGGCGCCGAGCCTAGTTATCAAATTCTTAATTTGAATTTTCTTTAAGTTATGTGTTGTTCTAGCCTTGAAATTCATTTATGTTTCACATGCACATAACCTAAAGGTAATTTTATACTATATATATATGGTAATTTTTGGCTGGAGCTGGGTTTGAACTCTCCACCTCCAGCATATGGGGCTGGTGCCCTACTCCTTTGAGCCACAGGCACCACCCTAATATTTTTATTAATTTTGTGCATGAAACAAAGTTTATGTACATGAGGTTAGATGTGGAATTTTCCACTTGCCATGTCATGTCTGTGCTTAAAAAGTTTGGGATTGGAGCTTTTTGGATTTGAGATACTCAGCCCGTGGTGATAACCCCATAGGGTTATTGTGAGAAACAAGAAAAATGAGTTTTTTAAAGCTCCAGGCATTTAGTTAACAAGTACTAAATTATCTTTATGTCTGATATCTGTCACTTACATATCTGTCCCATAAAGCAGATGCTAATTAAATGCTTTGTGCCTGGAGTGTGGCAACAGGAATGAATTAGTCGAGGGTACTGCCCTAAAGGAGCGTATAGTCTACTGAAGTGGCTGTTGTAAATAATAATTAGGGTCAGCACAATGATTCACATCTGTAATCTCAGCATTTAGGGATGCTGAGGCAGAAGGATTACTTGAGGCCAGGAGTTTTAGACTAGCCTGAGCAACATAGTGAGACTCCATGTCCACCAAAAATTAAAAAAAAGAAAAGAAAAATTAGCCTGATGTGGTAGTATTAGCCTATAGTCTCTGCTACTCGTGAGGTTGAGACAGTAGTATTTCTTGAGCACAGGAGTTTGAGGTTGCTGTGAGCTATGATGATGCATCACAGTCTAGCCCAAGCAGCAGAGCAAGATCTGGCCACGAAAAAAAAAAGTAATTAGTGCAATCTTATATAATTGTTCTAAACAAGTACTGTATGTGCAAAGTGCTGAATGGCCAACTTGACCTGAGGGATGGCTTCAAAGAGAAGGGGTGACATTTAAGTGGGTCTTGTGTCACAGGAAAAGGGTGAGAGATTTGAAAGTGTGTGACACATTCAGAGAATTCTAAAAACACATTTATTTACTTATTTACTTAATTATCTTTGGAGACTGTGTCATTCTGTTGCCTCAGGCTAGAGTGCTGTGGCATCAGCCTAACTCAACAGCAACCACAAACTCCTGGGTTCAAGTCATCCTCCTCAACTTCCCAAGTAGCTGAGACTACAGTCTGTACCACAAAGCCTGGTTAATTTTTCTAAACAGGGTCTTGCTCTTGGTCAGGCTGGTCTCAAACTCCTGAGGTCAAACAATCAACCCGCCTCGGCCTCCTCACTTTGTTGATGATACTATTTGAGGCACAAAGGTTTTAAATTTTTGTGAAGTCCATTTTATCTAGTTTTTCTTTGTGTTATTGGTATACATGTAATAAACATTGCCCAGGCTGAGGTTACCAATTATTACACCCATGATTTTTTCTAAGACTTTTTGTAGTTTTTGCTCTTACATTTAGGTCTTTGATTTATTTTCAGTTGTTTTTGTTTGTTTTGTTTTGTTTTTTCAGACAGTCTCTTTCTGTCACCTTGGGTAGAGCACCATCGCATCGTCATAGCTCACAGCAACCTTAAACTCTTGGGCTTAGTGATACTTTTTGCCTCAGCCTCCTGAGTAGTTGGGACTACAATGCCCAGGTAGTTTTTTCTATTTTTACTTTATTTATTTATTTATTTTTAGATTTAATTTTATTTTGTGATTAATAAACCGTCAAATTGGTTATGACACTATCCAAAACTGTATACCACCACTCACTAGTACAAAAGTTTTTTTTTTTTTTGAGACAGAGTCTCAACCTGTTACCCTGGATAGAGTGCTGTGCCATCACAGCTCACAGCAACCTCCAATTCCTGGGCTCAAGCGAGTCTCCTACCTCCGCCTCCCAAGTAGCTGGAACTACAGGCGCCCACCACAATGCCCGGCCATTTTTTGGTTGCAACCATCATTGTTTTTGGTGGGCCCGGGCTGGATTCGAACCTGCCAGCTCAGGTGTACGTGGCCGGCGCCTTAGCCTGTTGAGCCACAGGCTCCAAGCCGTATAAAAGTTTTTAAACCAGACTAAGGCATAAGGCAGAAAGAGCAAAAACACATAAATATTTATTTATTTATTTTCTTTTTTGGCCGGGGCCGGGTATGAACCTGTCACCTCCAGTATATGGGGCCTGTGCCCTACTCCTTGAGCCACAGGCACCACTCAATGCTCAGTTATTTTATTTATTTATTTATTTATATATTGAGACAGAGTCTCAAGCTGTCACCCTGGATAGAGTGCTGTGGCACTCACAGCAACCTCCAATTCCTGGGCTCAAGCGAGTCTCCTGCCTCTGACTCCCAAGTAGCTGGGACTACAGGTGCCCGCCACAACGCCCGGCTATTGTTGTTTGGGTTGCAGCCATCATTGTTGTTTGGCGGGCCCAGGCTGGATTCGAACCCGCCAACTCAGGTGTACATGGCTGGCGCCTTAGCCCGTTGAGCCACAGGCGCCGAGCCTATTTATTTATTTTTTAAACTTTATTTTATGTACATTTATCGGTCATATGTGTATGTACTAAGTTAGCATGGTTTCTTTCTTTTTTTTTTTTTAGCATGGTTTCCTTCACTGTGTCCCCCTGGATAATCCATTCGAGGAAGATTACTTAGTCCAACTTAATGAACCTGATGTCTTTTTTTTTTTTGAGACAGAGCCTCAAGCTGTCACCCTGGGTAGAGTGCTGTGACATCACAGCTCACAGCAATCTCCAACTCCTGGGCTCAAGCGAGTCTCTTGCCTCCGCCTCCCAAGTAGCTGGGACTGTAGGCGCCCGCCACAACGCCCGGCCATTTTTTTTTTTTTTTTTGGTTGCAGCCATCATTGTTGTTTGGTGGGCCCGGGGGCTGGATTCGAACCCGCCAGCTCAGTTGTAGGTGGCTGGCGCCTTAGCCTGTTGAGCCACAGGCGCCGAGCCGAACCTGATGTCTTTTGTGTACTGATGGAAGTACTGGTGGCACATATCGAGGCCGTACTTCCAGATCACACCATGTTGGTTTGAGCAGACATAGCAGGAGTGAGAACCCTGGCCGAATTTTCTCTGTTGGCTCCAGTAGAGCTGCTGGTGTCCCATCTTGCTTTCAGGAGTGCAATGAGGCAAAAGGGTTTTTTCTATTTTTAGTAGGGACATGGTCTTACTCTTTCTGCTCAGGCTAGTCTTGAACTCCTGAGCTCAAGCAATCTACCCATCTTGGCTTCCCAGAGTGTTAGGATTATAGGTGTGAGCCACTGTGCCCAGCCACATTTTCAGTTAAGTTTAATACAAGGTATGAGGGTAGGAATTCAGATTAATTTCTTTGTTTCCTGTATTGAATTGTTTTGGTGCTCTTGTTGAAAATCAGTTGATTATTTCTGGACTCTCAATTCTATTCCATTGATCTATATATTTCTATGTCTGTCCTTATACTAATATAACTCAGTCTGGATTAAAGTACCTTTGAAATCATGAAGTTCGAGTCCTTCAACTTTGTTCTTTTTCAAGATTGTTTTGGGCTCAGTGCCTGTAGCACAGTGGTTATGGTGCCAGCCACATACACCAAGGCTGGCAGGTTCGAACCCAGCTCAAGACATGTAAACAACAATGACAAATGCAACCAAAAAAATAGCCAGGCATTGTGGTGGGCACCTATAGTCCCAGCTACTTGGGAGGCTGAGACAAGAGGATCACTTGATCCCAAGAGTTGGAGGTTGCTGTGAATTGTGATGCTGTGACACTCTACTGAGGGTGACAAAGTAAGAGTCTAAATAGATAAATAAATAAATAGGAGGGGCACCTATGGCTCAAAGAAGTAGGGTGCCAGCCCCATATGCTGGAGGTGGCGGGGGTTCAAACCCAGCCCTGGCCAAAAAAACTGCAAAAGAAAATAATAATAATAATAAATAAATAAATAACAAAAGGAATTTGAGGAATATTGCCATCTTAACAGTGTTAAGTCTTGCAATTCATGAACATTGGATGTCTTTGCATTTAATCAGGTCTTTAATTTCTTCCCATGTTTTATAGTTTGCAGGGTATAACTTTTTTTTTTTTTTGCAGTTTTTGGTCAGGGCTGGGTTTGAACCTGCCACCTCTGGCATATAGGGCCAGTGCCCTACTCCTTTGAGCCAAAGGTGCTGCCCCTGCAGGGTATAAATTTTGCACTTCTTTTTTTTTTGAGACAGAGCCTCAAGCTGTCGCCCTATATGGAGTGCCGCGGCATCATAGCTCACAACAGTTTCCAACTCCTGGGCTCAAGTGAGTCTCCTGGGACTACAGGCACCCACCACAACGCCCAGTTATATTTTGGTTGCAGCCATCATTGTTGTTTGGTGGGCCCGGGCTTGATTCGAACCTGCCAGCTCAGGTGTATGTGGCTGGCACCTTAGCTGCTTGAGCCACAGGCTCTGAGCCAATTTTTTTGTTTTTTTAGAGACAGAGTCTCACTTTGTCGCCCTCACTCAGTAGAGTGCTGTGACGTCACAGCTCACAGCAACCTCCAGCTCTTGGGCTTAAGTGATTCTCTTGCCTCAACCTCCCAAGTAGTTGGGACCACAGGTGCCCACCACAATGCTGGCTATTTTTTTTGTTGTTGTTATTGCAGTTTGGCCGGCGCCGAGTTTGAACCTGCCACCCTTGGTATATGGGGCCAGTGCCCTACTCGCAGAGCTACAGGCACTGCCCCACCAAGCCAAATTTTGCACTTCTTTTAAATTTATTTCCATCTATCTTACTGTTTCTAATGCAATTATAAATGGAATTGTTTCCTTAATTTCATTTGCAAGTGTTTAGAATTACACTTGATTTTGTACATTGATCTTGTATCCTGCAGCCTCGATGAACTTATTTATAGTTCTAACAGTTTTTGTGGATTCCTTAAGAGTTTTTTGTTTTTGAGACGGCGCCTCAAGCTGTCGCTCTGGGTAGAGAGCTATGGCATCACAGCTCACAGCAACCTCCAACTCCTGGGGTCAAGAGTTGCCTCTGCCTCTGCCTCCCAGGTAGCTGGGACCATAGGCGCCCACCACAACACCCGGCTATTTTTGTTTGTTTGTTTTGCAGTTCAGCTGAGGCCGGGTTTGAACCTGCCACCCTTGGTATATGGGGCCGGCGCCCCATTCTCTGAGCACAGGCGCCACCCTCTTTAAGAGTTTTAATATGCAGTGTCATGTCATCTGTGAATAGAAGTGCCTTTATTTCTTTCTTTCTAATCTAGGTGCCTTTTATTTCATTTTCTTGCCTAAATGCTCTGACTAGAACCTGCAGTACAGAATTGAATAGAAATGACAAGAGTGGAATCCTTATGTTCTTGTTCTTGAGCTTAGGGGGAAAGTGTGTAGTTGATCACCATTAAGTATGATATTAGTCAGCCAGATAGAATGGCTGATGCCTGTAACCCCAGCACTTTGCAAGAGTGAGGAAGGAGAATTAATTGAGGCCAGGAGTTTGAGACCAGCCTGAGCAACATAGTGAGACCCTGTCTCTGCAAAAATAATAATAAAATCATCGTGTGTGGTGGCATGCACCTGTATTCTTTAATCCTAGTTGTTTGGAAGGCTGAGGTGGGAGGATTGCTTGAGTCCAGGAGTTCAAGATTACCGTAGGGTATAATTGCATCGCTGCCCTTGAGTGTGGGTGACAGAGTGAGACTCTGATTCTTTAAAAAAAAAAAGTATGATGGATGTTAGCTGTAAAATTTTTGTGGATTTTTTTTATCAGGTTGAGGGAGTTCCCTTCTATTCTCAGTTTATGGAATGTTTTTATCATGATGCAATGTTGAATTTTGACAAATGTTTTCTCTGTATCTGTGGGTGATTCAGTGCTATTCAGATACATTTTTAGGTATGGGTGTGATTGTTTTTCTAACATCTGGAAATATATTTTGCTTTTTGACAAGAAAGAAGTCTAATTTATAATTCAAGTTAAATTTGAGTAGTACAAAGTTAATCCCTAAGAAAGGCATATGTGTCTTCCTGAAAGGTAAAGTTATATGTGAAAAGCTAAAATAATGACCCTCATGCCCTCTTTGTTAGGATGGTCAGGGAAGGCCATTGAGGACATAACATTTCCATTATGACATGATAGATGAGGAGATCATCAGGGGAGGGTATTCCAGGTTGATAGAATAAACCTTTAATGAAGACATCAGTTTAAAATGTTAAGTCAGGGCTCGGCGCCCATAGTACAGTGGTTACGGTATCAGTCACATACACCGAGGGTAGTGGGTTCAAACCTGATCCTGGCCAGCTAAACAATGACAACTGCAACAAAAAATAGCCAGGCATTGTGGTGAGCACCTGTAGTCCCAGCTACTTGGGAAGATGAGGCAAGGGAATGCTTAAGTACAAGAGTTTAAGGTTGCTGTGAGCTGTGACACCACAGCCCTCTACCGAGGCGACGTAGTGAGACTCTGTCTCCAAAAAAATAAAATAAAATAAAATAATTAAAGGTTAAGTCAGCCATTCTAGAAGAAGGGAATGGGAGGGAATGGAGATAGAAAAGGCATGGAGGAGTAAATTACTTAACAAGGTCTTGATGGCCAGAAGCCCATTTATCTTTAATCAAAACAATACGATGAGTATACACACACACACTCTCTCTCTCTCTCTCTCCCTCTTAGACATAGCTGTCTCTTGGTATCCACAGGGGATTGGTTCCAGGAGCCCTGTGTATACCCAAATCTAAGTTTGCTCAAATCTCTTTGAGATGTTTCCATATATTCTCCTGTATACTTTATATCATCTCTAGACTACTTATGATACCTAATACAATGTAAATGATATGTAAACAGTTGTTATACTGGATTTTTTTTTGTGTGTGTGGTTTTTGGCCAGGGCTGGGTTTGAACCCGCCACCTCCAGCATATAGGGCCAGCACCCTACTCCTATGAGTCACAGGTGCCACCCAATATATTGGCATTTTTAATTTGTATTTTTTCTATTATATTATTTTATTTATGTATTTATTTATTTATTTATTTGAGACAGAGTCTCAAGCTGTCACCCTGGGTACCTCCAATTCCTAGGCTCAAGCAATTCCAATTTTTTGGAAGATAATGTGTTAATAGCGAAAATAAAGTTTCAGATCAAATTAAGCTCAATACCATATCTAATACTTAGTAAAGAATTTCTTCCTCTCTTCCCTAGAATATCAGCAATTATTATTATTATTATTATTATTATTATTTTTAGTGAGAGCCTCAAGCTGTCACCCTGGATAGAATGCTGTGGCATCACAGCTCACAGCAACCTCTAATTCCTGGGCTCAGGAGAGTCTCCTGCCTCTGCCTCCCAAGTAGCTGGGACTACAGGAGCCCGCCATAACACCTGGCCATTTTTTGGTTGCAGCCGTCATTGTTGTTTGGCGGGCCCGGGCTGGATTTGAACCCGCCAACTCAGGTGTACGTGGCTGGCACCTTAGCCGGTTGAGCCACAGGCACCGAGCCTTTATTATATTATTATTTTGAGGCAGAGTCTAAAACTGTCCCCCTGGGTAGAGTGCTGTGGCATCCTAGCTCCCAGCAACTTCCAACTCTTGGGCTCAAGTGATCCTCTTGCCTCAGTTTTTCTATTTTTAGTAGAGACAGGGTCTCGCTTTTTGCTCAGGTGGTCTCGAACTCTTGAGTTCAAGTGATCCACCCTCCTCAGCCTCCCAGAGCGCTAGTATTATAGATGTGAGCCACCATGCCTGGCCTATATTATTATTTTTAATTTTCTTCTTTTTTTTTTCCTAATGTGTTTGATTTCAGTTGGTTGCACCTGTGGATGCAGACCCCTTGGACATGGAGGGCTGATTGTATAAAAAAATGTAACTTTGGGCGGTGCCTGTGGCTCATTGAGTAGGGCACCAGCCCCATATACCAAAGGTGATGGGTTCAAACCTGGCCTCGGCTGAATTGCAAAACAGAAAAATAGCCCGGCATTGTGGCGGGCGCCTCTAGTCCCAGCTATTTGGGAGGCTGAGGCAAGAGAATTGTCTAAGCCCAGGAGTTGGAGGTTGCTGTGAGCTGTGTGATGCCATGGCACTACCGAGGGTGATAGAGTAAGACTCTGTCTCCACAAAAAAAATAAATAAATAAACAAAAAAAAAAAAAGAAAAAAATTAATTTTAATATATACTAAAGTATTTTTAGGTGAAATGGTATGAGGTTGAGATTTGCTCGGGAAAAGAGGAAGAACCAATAAAAGGAGTCACCATATATTGACAATTATTGAAATTGGACAAATGGGAATTTTATTATCCTCCACTTTTTTGCATGTTTGCAAATTCCCATTAAACTTTTTTTTTTTTTTTTTTTTTTGAGACAGAGCCTCAAGCTATCACCCTGGATAGAGAGCTGTGGCATCACAGCTCACAGCAAAGTCCAATTCCTGGACTCAAGCGAGTCTCTTGCCTCTGCCTCCCAAGTAGCTGGGACTACAGGCGCCCGCCACAAAGCCCAGCCATTTAAACTTTTTTTTTTAAACCCACAGAAATGGGCACCTGTGGCTCAGTGGTTAGAACGCTGGCCTCGAGCATTAGGAATGGCAGGTTCAAACCCAGCCTGGGGCCTATTTAACAGGAAAAAAAAAAAAATGGGGCAGCGCCTGTGCCTTAGTTAAGGTGCTGGCCCCATAACCAAGAGTGATGGGTTCGAACCCAGCCCTGGCCAAACCACCACAACAACAAAAAAATAAATTAATTAATTTTAAAAAACCACACACAGAGAAACAACTGTAAAAAAAAATTATACACTGTTGTTTTATTTGTAACTATTTTCTAGATTTACTTTAATGTCATGTACTCCTTTTTCCAGGATAACAATTTCTAGTTTTTCCTTTCCTTTTTTTTTTTTTTTTTTTTTGAGACAGAGCCTCAAACTGTCGCCCTGGATAGAGTGCCCAGGCATCACAGCTCACAGCCACCTCCAACTCCTGTGCTCTAGCGATTCTCTTGCCTCAGTCTTCCAAGTTGTTGGGACACAGGCACCCACCACAATGCCCGGCTATTTTACAATTTCTAGTTTTTTCATGATGATATTTTCATAACAAAATCAAGTATGAAATAAAACTGCAATGTTAAGCTTTAAGATCTATCAAGTCACAACTGTAAGATATTGATCACACACCTGTAGAAGTGCAAAACTGTATAACAACGTCAGTAAAGTATCACTTGGCAGATGGAGCAAACTTCATAATACAAGTTGAGCATCCCTAATCTGAAAACATGAAACCTGAACTGCTCCAAAATCTGAACCTTTTGGAGTTATCAATATGATGCCATAAGTTACCCTGAACACATTATTTTTTCACTGTAGTAATAGTGCAGCATATTTTTTTGCTGTCGGGTACTTATGTGTGAGTAAGTATAAGAGGATGATTGTTTATCAGTAACATAAATTGAGTATCAGGAATGATGATACCAAACCACAGATTATTCCCCGCAGGTGGCTGAGATAGTGACACTTTTGCTTTCTGATGATTTGGTATACACAACCTTTGTTTCATACACAAAATTATTTAAAATATTGTATAAAATTACCCTCAGGCTATGTGTATAAGGCACATTTGATTGCAGTTTTTGGCTGAAGCCAGGTTTGCACCTGGCACCTCCAGTATATGGGGTTGGTGCCCTACTCCTTTGAGCCACAGGTGCCACCCTGAAAAATAAATGAATTTTAAGTTTAGATTTGGGACCCATCCCCAAGACATTTGGTATGTGCAAATATTCTAAAATCTGAAACTAAATCTGATCACAGGATCACTTAATCTAAGGGATATTCAGCCTATAATCTATTTTTTCAGCCTTTATGAATGTGGTCATCAATTCCAGCTTGATAACCTCATAACCTCAATCATAGGCCAATGAGCTTCTCTTCTCCTTTCTTGTATTTTTGGGTAAGAGAGTAGAAAATGTCTGTGTTTGCTATGGTGGAGTAGTCACAAGGACTAATAAGGGGTATAAAATAGACCTGACATCCAAGGAGAATGTTGAGTAAATAGTCAGTTTGACTTACTTATACAATTGTGAATGATGCTTTTGGGCAGTGAGTAAATTTTTGCATGTTTGTGGTTCTTGTTTGACTATTTATCTAATGGTTTTATTTGTATTGATTTATTATTCTATTTACTTATTTTTCCTATTTACAGAAAAAATATATGCTCTTTTTATTTTTAATTTTTTTAATTTTATTTTTTTTCACGAGACTAGACACTTTATTTTGTTTTGTGTTTTTGGCTGGGGCTGGGTGTGAACCGGCCACCTCTGGCGTATGAGGCCAGTGCACTACTCTGTGGAGCCCCAGGTGCCGCCCTATATGCTCTTTTTAAAACAACAAAAATGAACCAAATATTGCAGAAATACTTAAGAATACTGCAGAATTCTTCCTGTTAGAACTATTAACAGCTGAACTTCTTTCAGATGTATGCATATATTTTAAATTGAATGGGATCATACTGTAGGTAGTGTTTTGGAACTTGATTTTCTTTTTCCTCATTCGTATAGCAGAATTGAATGATACCAATGCTCAGGGTTGTTAGGAATTGGTTTGAGACTTCAAAGACACTGAAGTCAGGTTCAGCTTCTCTGACAATAGGTGGACCTTGGAGGAATGTTTCCAAAATAGCCAGTTCTTTGAACCTGCCCACCCATACCCCCACAGGCTTATGAGAGTTTGGTTGGAAGAAGGGCTGCTAAGCTGGGCTTGAGTATTTGGAAAAAGTCTCTCAGGGTGTGTGTTATTATATAAACTACCTCACCCTTCCCCTCAAACTCAAGAACCAGTACTTAAGAGAAACTCAAACTTATGTTTACTAGAATCACAAGTCTTTCCTTACTCTTTTTTTTTTTTTGTCACCCTTGGTAGAGACTTGAGACTGTCTCAAAAAAAAAAAAAAACAAAGAATATGTAAAAAACATCTATCTACCCACCACCCGGTAAAATATTGGCAATTTAACTTTACCTAATGTATTTATTTCTTAAATAAATTCACAATATTGAGATAAAGGTGAAGTTATCTGGATAGGGAAGTGGTAGTGAGAAGAACAAAAGTGACCTGTGAATTTCATGTGTTTAGGCATTTACTACAGATATATGTTATTTATAGACTCTGTATAGTATTGATGTGGGAGCTTAAACATTTCGTTCTTTTTTTTTTTTTTTTTGAGACAGAGTCTCACTATGTCACCCTTGGTAGAGTGCCGTGGTGCCACAGCTCATAGGAACCTTAAACTCTTGGGCTTAAGTGATTCTCTTGCCTCAGCCTCCCAAGTTGCTAGGACTACAGGTGCCCACCACAATTCCTGGCTATTTTGTTGTTGTTGTTGTTGTTGCAGTTGTCATTGTTGTTAGCTGGCCCAGGCTGGGTTCGAACCCACCAGCCTTGGTGCATGTGGCCAGTGCCACTGGCCTACGGGCACTGAGCCAACATTTTTGTTCTTAAATGCTGCTTACAAGTTAAAAAAAAAATGTTTTTCCTTTGCTCTCTCACCATCACTACCACCAAGCAACACAGAATAATTTATCTGACAAAATGTATGTTTTTTTTCCCCCACCAACTAGCAAGCTATCAGTTCTGCTATGGCCACCAGCTGGGTGTCATTTAATTCACTTGCAAGATAGCATCAGATCCTACTGGTTGAGGGCTGAGTCCCAAGACTGACACTCTCCCCCACCCCCTTCCAGTGCTAGTAGTGAGCCCCAGGTTATTTTGCCTGAGCTTCTGATCAGCTGACTATAAATTGGGGTTCAGGTGGCCCCTGTGGCTCAAAGGAGTGGGGCGCTGGGCCCATATGCCGGAGATGGCAGGTTCAAAGCCAGCCCCAGCCAAAAACTGCAAAACATAAAATAAATAAATTAAAAAAAAATTGGGGTTCCTACAACTCCATCCTCAGGTTTGATCAATTTGCTAGAGTGGCTTATGGATCTCAGGGAGACAATTACTTATGTTTACTGGTTTATTACAAAGGACAATACAAAGGATACAGTTGAAAAGATTCATAAGGCAAAGTATGAGAGAAGGGGTATTCCACCTTTCAGGAACCTTCAGGTATTCAGCTCTCTGACCCCTGTTCTTTTGAGTTTTTATGGAAGCTTCATTACATAGACATGATTGATTAAACCATTAGCCATAGGTGATTAGCTGCACCTTCAGCTTCTGCTTTTCTCAGATCAGTAGGGTGGATGTAGTGCCTTAGTCTTTCTGGTGAATAGCTCCTATCCTTAAGCTACCTTGGGCTGCCAGCTACTGGCACACTATTTAGCATGCAAAAAGACATCACTGTGGAGAGTGTAAGAATTTTAGGAGTTGTGTGTCAAGAAATGGGATTGAAGACCAAATAATACAGTTAATTTTGAAATTATCACACTATTGCTTTCTTATATAATTTTGCATTTTATTTTTTTTTAGATTAGCTGTGTTAACATAGACCTATACATCTAATTCTTTTGTTTTAACTACTGTGTATCTTATCATATGAATATACCACTATTTATCTGTTCTTCATTACCACATTATGTATTATAAACATCGCTGCAGTAAAATTTGGTTAAGACCATCTCAAAAATAGACATTTTAGAAATGGGATGGCAGGCTTGGCGCCTGTGGCTCCACGGGCTAAGGTGCCAGCCACATACACCTGAGCTGGCGGGTTCAAATCCAGCCTGGGCCTCGTCAACAATGACGGCTGCAACCAAAAAATGGCCAGGTGTTGTGGCGGATGCATGTAGTCCCAGCTACTTGGGAGGCGGAGGCAGGAGACTCGCTTGAGCCTAGGAATTGGAGGTTGCTGTGAGCTCCAATGGCACTCTATCTAGGGGGACAGCTTGAGGCTCTGTCTCAAAAAAAAAAAAAAAGAAATGGAATGGCAAATGTTAGAATATGTATTCGTATTCCCTGTATTTTTTCCAACATGTGGTCCAGCCAGACTTTGTGTTTTCTGTTTCCAGTCTTGTGTATGAAACCACCACTTGTTTTAATTTGCTTTTCTCAAATCACTGGCATGGTTGAGCATGTTTCTTACATTTATGGATGATTCTGCTCTTTTGTGAATTGCCTGTTCAGCTTCATCCACTCATAACTGGCAACCACTTGTCTATGCCTGGAAGTACATAGATAGATCCAAATTATCCTATTTATGGGTCTGTGCTACTTCATTATATGATTATCACTTGGATGGAAAGGATAGAGAATCTATAATTTAAAAGAGACTTAAGAGATATATTATCCAAACGCAATGTGTGAACCTTGTTTTGGTCCTGATCATAAAAGCATTTATGAGACAACCTGGAAAATCTGAATAGTGAGTGGACATTCCCTGTTGTATCATTAAGGGTTGGGAAATGGTACTGTTCTAACCCAATTATTCCTTTAGCATCTATTATCTAAATTTTCTTACAAAAGAACTTGTTGCCATCAACTTTCTGGTTACCCTAAGGTGTAGTTTGTATAAGAAAGAAAAGGTGCTTGATTTTTCAACTTATACTGTAATGATTTCCAAGAGCTTTTTCTTATTTTTGCTTCCCTCCCTACTCCTTTTTTTAAAAATAGCATACTATTTTGGTTTTATGGGAGCAATGACTTTTCTTTGGTCTCTGAGTATATTAATTATAGTTTATATTTGTTCCCTGCTTTGTTTTTTCAGAGTCCCATTTTTTTTTCCTGATAGTTTTGGTTTCTGTCTTTCAGATTGGTGCTTCAAGTGCCTTATAACCTTTAATTATTCCTTCATGTTTTAAAAGTGAGGCACTAAAAAAGGCCAGAAGCTTTGTATGCCTTGATACAGTTTACTGCCTAATAGGAATCCAGATTTCAGTATCCCTTGGCCCTTTCTCAGAGACAGTTGAGTTTTTCCATCCCCCATCTCTTTGGGGGATGACTGGTAGATAAACCTAGTAATCTAATTATGGCAGCCTGGGTAAGGGAAGGAATAGAAAAGGGGCTATCAATATTATTACTATTTGGTATCTAGACTTTTACATAATCCTCTTTTCATTTGGTACCTGCCTGGCTGTGCCTAGAATGTCCTCAGTCTAAAATCTCTGTGGTTGAGTTTTTTTAGAAAACTTATCTGCTGTATGAATGAGCAAGGAAGGTACTGTATCTGACCACCCTGACATAGGGCTGGTAACCTACTAGGGATATTACTAACTACTGATTTTATACTTCCACTCAACCTCCCTGTTTTCAACCCTATGCTCACCTCCATACCAGTTCTCTATTACATAGTTTCCATAGTATAAATCTAATGAATTTGTTATAATTTTCTTATCTGCTATCTCTTGAAGGACATATATCTTTCAGTCTTGCTCTGTTGCTTAGACTAGAGCTCTGTGGTAGCAGCCTAGCTCATAGCAGCCTCAAACTTCTGGGTTTAAGTGAACTTCCTGCTTTAGCCTCTGGAGCTGGTACTATAAGCATGTGCCAGCTTCCTGAAGTTCATTTCTTCAAAGTCCCTGTGTTCAAAAATAATTACATTTAACTGAATTTAATAATTTTTTTCACTTATAGAGCCTGTTTATTGCATAACTAGCAGGCACAAATTACAAAACAATTTTACAATGCTTTGAATTTAATAAATTTTATTTAACAACACAAAATAATTCCTTCTCACTGTGGAGTAAGTGGGGGGGGGGAAGATAATATTGTGATAGATACTTAGCAATGTCTTTTCGCTTTCATTTGGTGGTTTGATTGATGGATTGATTGAATTTTTTTTTTGAGACAGAGCCTCAAGCTATCGCCCTAGGTAGAGTGCTGTGGCATAACAGCTCACAGCAACCTCAACCTCCTGGGCTTAAGCGATTCTCTTGCCTCAGCCTCCTGAGTAGTTGGAACTACAGGCACCCGCCACAACACCCAGCTATTTTTTTTTTTTTTGAGACAGAGCCTCAAGCTGTCACCCTGGATAGAGTGCTGTGGCATCACAGCTCAAAGCAACTTCCAATTCCTGGGCTCAAGCGAGTCTCTTGCCTCCGCCTCCCAAGTAGCTGGGACTACAGGAGCCCGCCACAACGCCTGGCCATTTTTTTTTTTTTTTTGGTTGCAGCCGTCATTGTTGTTTGGCTGACCTGGGCAGAATTCGAACCCGCCAGCTCAGGTGTACGTAGCTGGTGCCTTAGCCTGCTGAGCCACAGGCGCTGAGCCCACCCAGCTATTTTTTTGGCTGTAGTTGTCATTGTTTTGCAGGCCCGGGCCGGATTCCAACCTGCCTTATGTGGCTGGCGCCTTAGCTGCTTGAGCTACAGGCACCACTGGATTGATTGAATTTATTTAGAGGCAGGGTCTCACTGTGTTGTCCAGCCTAGTCTTGAACTTCTCTGCTTAAGTGATCCTCCCACCTCAGCCTGGGAAGTCTCTGATATTATAGGTCCACACCACTGTGCCTGGCTACAATTTTATTTTCAGACAAGTACTGTAGTCAAAGTTAACTATTTACATTTTTTTTCTTTTCTTTGTTTTGGTTTTTGCATCTTTACTCCAATGAACAATGATCTATAAGGGCAGCTCGGCGCCTGTGGCTCAAGCAGCTAAGGAGCCAGCCACGTACACCTGAGCTGGTGGGTTCGAATCCAGCCCAGGCCTGCCAAACAATGAGGGCTGCAACCAAAAAATGGCCAGGCATTGTGATGGGCGCCTGTAGTCCCAGCTACTTGGGAGGTGGGGCAGGAGACTCGCTTGAACCCAGGAATTGGAGGTTACTGTGAGCTGTGATGCCACAGCACTCTATCCAGGGTGACAGCTTGAGGCTGTGTCTGGAAAAATAAAATCTGTAAGGGCTTGTTTTTAAATTTTGAGAGCGCATCTACTCAAAGTATTCATTTGTTTTTCTCCAGAACAGTAGGGCAAGAGTCCTACTTGAAAGCATCTTGCTTCATCATAAAGCTTATTCTTTTTAGATCCTGACATAAGTCTGTATTGTCCACTGATTTTCTCCCACCCCCCAAACAGTTTTTACTTGCTCTAAGGAGAGGTGTGTCTGAAGTTATGTCTATGCTGTTGATGGCCGGTTAGTTAATGAGAAGGGAAAAGGGTTTTTAGTGAAGACATATTTATTACATGTGCTAAAAACTCATTCATGGGCTCTTCCTCTGTCCCTCCTTAAAAAAAGTATGTGTGTGTGAGAGAAAGAAAGAGGCAGACCGACAGAGAGAGAAGGGGTGAAGGATATGCATGCACTCTATCTATACCAGTACACCTTGAGAATCTGACGAGCTCCTCTATGCTGAGGGGGCTAGCCAGACTTTCCAGGTATAACATGGTTTTATATTTTGAAAAGCTGCCCCCATCCTGCTGTGGTTTTACTGTTGCTCTAAGGAATCATGATGATTCTAATGTTTCCCAAATGTAGTGGAGGGGATTATAAAGTCATGCTACTGTTAAGAAGTTAAGTCATTAAGTTAGTTATGAATACCATAGACTTCTTATGATCATTCATTTACTTTTCCTCCTTTAGAAGGTCTCTGGCTAGGGTAAAAACTTCAAAATCCTATTTGCTTTGCATAAAAATACTGTTATATGCAAATTATAGCGATACAAGGAAACTACTTACTCCTACTAGGAACATTTTGTTGTAAATACCTTTAAAATATATAAGAAAAATGAAGTTATCCGACTCTGTTTTAGTATAGTCTTTTAGTAGGCTTTTGGAGTAGAGGATACAGTACTTCTGTATCCTTAGGCCTGAGGTTCATCATTTTTGTATTTTAGCTTTTGACTTCAACAGATCTAATGCACTATCATGGCATAAAACCTGAATTGCATATGTCAATAATTAAAATGGGATTATCCCTTCATATTGATTTTCTACTTCTTCATCATTTCATTTAAGACTTTGATTAAGTACATTGAGAAAAACAGCACAATCATTTGTGGCCCAATTATAATTTTTTTTTTTTTTTTTTGAGATATGCCTCAAGCTGTTGCCCTGGGTAGAGTGCTGTAGCATCACAGCTCACAACAACTTCCAACTCCTGGGCTCAAGTGATTCTCGTGCCTCCGCCTCCCAAGTAGCTGGGACTACAGGTGCCAGCCACAACACCTGGCCGTTGTTTGGTTGCAGCCATCATTTTCCCTTTTTTTTTTTTTTGAGACAGAGCCTCAAGCTGTCACCCTGGATAGAGTGCTGTGGCATCACAGCTCACAGCAACCTCCAATTCTTGGGCTCAAGCTAGTCTGCTGCCTCCATCTCCCAAGTAGCTGGGACTACAGGCGCCCACCACAACACCCCACCATTTTTTGGTTGCAGCCGTCATTGTTGTTTGGTGGCCCAGGTTGGATTCGAACTTGCCAGCTCAGGTGTACGTGGCTGGCGCCTTAGCCGCTTCAGCCACAGGTGCCAAGTCGTAGCCGTCATTGTTGATTGACGGGCCTAGTCTGGATTTAAACCCACCGGCTCAGGTGTATGTGGCTGGCGCCTTAGCTGCTTGAGCCACAGGCGATGAGCCTTTTTTTTTTTTTTTGACACAGAGTCTTGCTCCATCACTCCTGCTAGAGTGCAGTGACATCATCATAACTCACTGCATCCTCAAACTTCTAGATTCAAGCACTCCTCCTGCTTCAGCCTCCCAATTTTGAAGAGATGGGGTCTCACTTGTGCACAGACTGATCTTGAACTCCTTTTTTTTTTTTTTGAGATAGAGCCTCAAGCTGTCACCCTGCATAGAGTACTGTGTCATCACAGCTCACAGCAACCTCCCAATTCCTGGGCTCAAGCGAGTCTCCTGCCTCTGCCTCCCAAGTAGCTGGGACTACAGGCGCCTGCCACAACACCTGGCCATTTTTGGGTTGCGACCGTCATTGTTGTTTGGTGGGCCTGGGCTGGATTCACACCCACCAGCTCAGGTGTATGTGGCTGGCACCTTAGCCTGTTGAGCCACAGGCATCGAGCCTGATCTTGTACTTTTGATTTTAAGCAGTCTTCCCACCTTGGCCTCCCAGAATGCTATAAGATGACAGATATGAGCCATTGTGCTCAACTCTCAAATGATACCATTTATGGTTGAGATACTAAACTTTTCTTTCCTTTTTTTTTTTTGAGACTGAGTCTCATGCTGTCACCCTAGGTAGAGTGTTGTGGTGTCCTAGCTCACAGCAACCTCCAACTCTTGGGCTTAAGGGATCCTCTTGCCTCAGTTTTTCTTTTCTTTTCTTTTTTTTTTTTTTGAGACAGAGCCTCAAGCTGTCACCCTGGATAGAGTGCAGTGGCATCACAGCTCACAACAACCTCCAATTCCTGGGCTCAAGTGAGTCTCCTGCCTCTGCCTCCCAAGTAGCTGGGACTACATGCGCCTGCCACAATGCCCGGTCATTTTTTGGTTGCAGCCGTCATTGTTGTTTGGTGGGCCCAGGCTGGATTAGAAC
>CAUYON010065713.1:0-11564 GCA_963573935.1 Arctocebus calabarensis
TTTTCCATTGATTCTGCCCCATGATTGTTTTTCACCATTGCCTCTGTTCGTCCTCAGATTTGGGAGGTGTCTCTCTAAGATTAAAACCTGGCAGGATCACTCTATTGTTGCTGGAACTTTGTAGAGAGTGACCCTGTGTAGCTACTCTGGGACTGCCCCTGCCAGGGAGTTCTGGCTGTGGGAGCAGCTCCAGAGTGTGGCACCCCATATCCAGCAGCAGGACCAGGGATGATGCACACGTTTCTGGGAGTGCCAGGCACCTAGTGACTTGGGAAAGAGAGCTCGTGACTCTAGTAGACTCCACACAGAGGCAGGGAGGGCCCCGGAGGGAGAGCCCAAGTATTGAGGCTTCCAGAGTCCCTGGCCAGATGAGTTGAGCCGGTGCAGAGGCAAGGAGGGTGGTGGAGGGAGGACACAGGTTGTGCAGCTCCTGGAGTCCCTGGCAGAAGGCAGGCCTGTGGAGGCCCAACAAGTCTGGGGCACAGGGCCATGCAGTTTCCAGGGGTGTTTCTGGTCCAGGACAGGCCTGGAGCAGCCCGGTGGTCACTGGCCAAGTCCCTGGCAGAAGGCGGGCCTGCGGAGGTCTGGCCGGCCCGGAGTGAATACCTGAATCTTGATTTCTTGGAGTTGCAACTTGCCTCAGCAGAGGTAACCTGCAGTTATCACTTCTTTCTGTTGGCTGGCTTCCCAGTCTTCAGCTTAATTGGGCAGTTTCTAGAAGTTATCTTTCCTTTTGGACAGGAGCCTCTTTCAGAAGCTGCTTCTAGTTGGCCATCTTGTTCCACCCCCTGAAGATATGATCTTAACACTAGAAAACCCCAGAGATTCAACAAAGAGAATCCAGAAATTTATAAATAAGTTTATCAAAGTCTAGAGTTACAAATTCAATGTAAACAACTCAGAAAATTTCATATATGCCAATAATAGTCAAGTTGAGAATGAAATCAAAGATGCAGTAGCTTCTTCAGTAGCAAAAAAGAAAATTAAATAACTAGGAATATACTTATCAAAGGAGTTTAAAGTCCTCTATAAGGATAATTGAGAAATATTGAGGAAAGAAATGTCAGAGGATGTAAACAGATGGAAAAATATGCCATGCTCATTGATTGGCAGAATCGACGTTTTTAAAATGGCTATGCTACTCAAAATGATTTACAGAGTCAATGCAATTCCATTTAAATACCAATGTCATGTTTTCCAGATCTGTTAAAAATGATTCAATGCTTTGTATAGAATCAGAAAAGACTCAAATAGTCAATGTAACCTTACGTAATAGTGCGAGAACACTTAACCAGACTTCAAGCTATATTACAAGGCTATAAGCAACCCAAATAGAATATTGCTGGCAGGAAAACAGAGACATAGACCTATGGGCCAGAAAAGAGAACTCAGAGATGAAACCACCCTCATAGTCTCATCTGAATTTTGACAAAGCATATAAAAACATATATTAGTGAAAAGAATCTCTAATCATTAAATGGTGCTGGAAAAACTGTATAGCCACATGTAAAAGATTGAAACAGGATCTGCATTTCTCACCACTCACAAAAATTAACTCACAATGGGTAACAGACTTAAGCCTAGGGCAGAAAACTGTAAGAATTTTTGAAGAAAAGTTTGTAAACCTATTATAGACATCAGCCTAGGAAAAGAAATCATGAAAAGGATCCCAAAAGCAATCACAGAAACAACAAAAATAAATTATTAAACCTGATCAAAATAAAACAGCTCTGCACAGCCAAGCAGAAATAGATTACCAATGTATGGAAGAAAATATTCTCATTCTATACTTTTGTAAAAAGGACTAATAACAAAATCTATAAATAGCTCAAATGAGTCAGCATTAAACAACCAAACAACCTCATTAAAAATTAGGCAAAAGACATGAACAGAAACTTTTCAAATTAAGATACACTAGTGGGCAATAAACTCATGAAATAATGACCAAAATGTATAATTAGTGAAATGAAAATCAAGACCATGTTGAAATTTCACCTAGCTTTAATAAGAATGGTTTATATTAAAAGTCTCAGTATAACAGATGATGGCATGGGTGTGGAGATAAAGTAACTTTTATTCACTATTGTTGGGACTGAAAACTAGTACAACCTCTATGGAAAGTTGTATGGAGAAACGTAAAGTAACTTACAATAAGCCTACTATTTAAACCAGAAATCTAACTGCTGATTATACATATCTAAAGAAATGAAATGTCATTTTCTAAAAAGGATACCTACACTTGAATGTTAATAGCAGCACAATTCATAATAGCAAAGATGTGGAAAAAATTCAAGTGTCCACCAATACATGAATGCACTAAAAATGTGTTTATATGCATAGTAACAAATACAACTCAGTCATAAAAAGAAATATCAGTTTACTATCGTTTGTAACAACCTTGATGGAACCAGAAACTATTCTCCTAAATGAAATATCACAAGAATGGAGAAACAATTACATGTGATCAATGCAAATTGAAACAAATTGATCAACACCTTAAGTTCCCTTATGGAAGTAAATCTCAATAAAAATTATGCTAGGAAAAGAGTAGAGAAGGTATGGGAAAAAAATCACACCTATTGAGTGTAGTGTGCACTATGTAGGTGAAGAGCACGTTTATAATTTTGACTCAATCTAAAATTTCATTTTACAAAAATAAAATATGTAAATAGAATATGGGTACTCTCTAATATTCTAAAATTAAAAAAAATATTAAGGAGACTCGATTAAAGATGGCCAACTAGTAGCAATGCCTTGCAGAGGCACCTGACCAAAGAGAGAAAAACTGGACAGAATTGGACTCTTATGAAGCCAAAGGTGGCGAGCTGAGCCAAAAAAAGAAGTTCATCAAGCTTTGACTCCAAGACAGAGTAGTCAAGAAAACAAATTATAGGTACAAAGACAATTGCCTAGAAGACAGGAGACCTCTTCCCCAAGAAGGAGGCTCAATGCAGGCTGAACATGGGACAAAAGACCTCTCATTTTACCTCACTGTTGAAAGCTTCTAAACACTGGGTCTTCTTCTCCAGGGAGGTCCTACTTGTGAAATTAGATAGCACCTTGCCTGGCATAAAATTGAACAAATATTTTCTCCACAATTCCAAACTTCCAGTCCACCCTTGCCCACTTGCATAGCAGTCTGAAATTCTGTCCTTCCAGAGCCCAGGATGTTTGTTCTTTTCCTGAGAGATCTTGGCATAGTGTGGAACATTGAATGTCAGCATGGTATTTGTGACGCTAGGGTAAGAAGGAGGGCACAGGAAGAAAAGGGCCCATGATGGGAAGAGGAGTAGTCTCCTGGTTATGACTATGCCCAACCAGCAGTGTTGTTGACCTCTAGTTCTGGCTGTGTCTGGCAGGAGGGGGTGCAGAACTCTCAGCTCTGACAGTGCCTGCAAGTGGGAGAGGGGTTGCCTGGTATAGACTGAGATTGCTGGACAAGGAAGTAGCCCCCCAACTCCAACTGAGCTGAGAGCAGACACGTGGAGGTCAGGTGTGTATTGACCCCAGCTGGTGGGCATGTGAACTCCTGTCTGTGACTGTACCCGGGGGCAGGAGTGCTGACACCAAGGTGGGACATTCCATGGACAATGGGTAGCTCACCAGAGTGGACCGGGTGCCATAACTTTGTTTTTGCCAGAAAGAATTGACTGGATTTCTCTCCACTATTAGAGACCCTTGGATCCCTCTCTGTTTAGTAGGGTTTGTACTGCCTCAGACAATCTGATTGAAAATCACATCTGGGGAGGTCAATCCGGGGTCACTCTGAGGTTGATCTTCAGAATTTTTGTAATGGAAAAGAACTTAATGGTGGGATCTGGACACCACAAATATCTGGTATCTCTTCCCAGCTGAGATTTAAACCTAGAATCATGAATTCTTAGGCTAGGGTAGAGGTTGGCTGATTTCAAAACTGAGCCAGCTTGTGCTATCTCACCAAGTAGGTCCTCAGAGTCTCTGGCCAAAACTCTGAAACAGGCCTTTGTAAGACTGTAGGAGATAAGCCCAATTACAAGGCACAACACTATGGTTAAGGGTTGATTAACTACTACTTGGGATGCCCAATTCAATGCCACACTACCAGTTATAATAACCAAATGGTGGAACATAATGATGGGACAGAACCAACAGAACTCTGGCTACATGAATAATCAGAGTAGATCAACACCCCCAAGCAATGACAAAGGAGATAGAATTAAAGATGCTATGGATAGACAAATGGCTGAAATTTCAGAAATGGAATTCAGAATATAGATAGCAAATAAGATGAATAGAATGGAATAAAAGTTAGAAATTGAAATCCAAAAAGTAGTTCTAAAGTTGTCTCAAGAAATTAATAAATGCAAAGGTAGAGTCACCAAAGATATGGGCATAATGACAAAAGAGATAGCAGACATCAAGGAAATGAAAAAGTTATTTGAGGAGCTCCTAAATACAGTAGAATCCCTGAGTAATAGAGTTTACCAGGCAGAAGAAAGGATCTCTGAAATAAAAGACAATGCTTTTGAACATTCTCAAACCCTCAAAGCAGACCAATAGAGAGCAAAAACTGATCATTCCCTCAGAGAGAGGTGGAATCATTCCAAAAGATCAAACATTTTTCTTATAAAAAATTTTGAAGGAGAAGAGAGTAGTCCTAAAGGAACTGATGCTCTATTCCAAGATATTATGGAGGATAATTTCCTAAGCATTGCAAGAGGTACAGAAATTCAGATAGTAGACAGTCTCAGAACCTTAGCAATACTCAGTCCAAATAAAGCATCTACTAGACTCATTGCAATTAACTTTGCCAAGGTTAATATGAAGGAGAAAATTCTGTAAGCAGGAGGAAGTACGAAAAGCATTAAAGGGAGAAGTATTAGAATGACTGCAGATCTCTCAGCTAAAACCTTTCAAGCCAGAATGAGAATATCATCGACTTTAATTCTCCTAAAACAATAGAACTTTCAGCCCAGGATCCTGTATCCAGCTAAACTGAGTTTCATTTGTGATGGAGAAATCAAATACTTTAGTGACATACACATGTTGAAGAAATTTGCCATACCTAAAGCAGCTCTCCAGGATATTCTCAGACCCTTCCTTCACAATGACCAGCACAATGTTCTACCACCAAAGTAAACTTTTGAATAAAACCCAACTTCCACAGTGGTGAAAGGATTAAAAGTATCCACTGGACATTTGAAGTACATGGCACACAAAACACTGCCATGCTTATCAATTCTCTAAATTAATGTGAATGGTCTAAACTGTCATCTAAAGAGGCACAGATTTACTGACTGGATACAAAAACTCAGGCCAAGTATCTGCTACATACAAGAGTCTCACCTTACCTTAAGGATAAAAAAAAATTTGAAGTGAAGGGAAGGACATCTATAATGCAGGCAAATGAAAATCAGAAAAAGCAGGGGTTGCAATTGTATTTGCAGATACAATTGTGATCAAGAAATACAACAAAGATAAGGAAAGATAAGGATGGATGGTACATATTTCTCAAGGGAAACACACAACGTGAAGAGATTTTGATAATTTTCATTTATACGTCCTACCACAATGCTCCTCAATAAAGCAAACCCTAACAGATAAGAACAATTTGATATCTTCCTTCACTATAATAGTTGAAGATTTTAACACCCCTTTGGCATTTTTGGATAGATCCTCCAAAAAGAAACTGAATAAAGAAATAATGAACTTATACTTGACCTTAGAACAATTGTACTTAACAGACATCAATGGAACATTTCATCTTAAAAATTCGGAATACACATTCTTCCCATCAGCCCATGGATTATCCTCAATTGATCATATCTTATGATACCAGTCTTAACTCAGCAAATTTAAAAGAATAGAAAGTATTCCTTGTATCTTCTCAGACAACCATGGAATAAAAGTTGAACTCAACAGCAAAAGTATTCTTCATACTCAAAGTCATGGAAAATAAATAACCTTAACATACTGAAAGATGAGATTAAAAGGGAAATCACCAAATTTGGGGGGAAATGATACTGAAGGCAAATTAAACCTGAGAGATACTACAAAGGCAGTCTTAAGAGGGAAATTTATATCAGGAAACCAGAAAGAGAGGAAGTCACCAACTTATTGGGTCATCTCAAGCAACTGGAAAAGGAAGACCATTCCAATCTCAAACCCAGCAGAAGAAAAGATATAACCAAAATTAGGGCAAAATTAAAGAAATTGAAAACAAAAGAAACATTCAGAATATCAATGAAACAAAATATTAGGTTTTTGTAAAGATTAATAAAATTGATAAACATTTGGTTAACCTAACTGGAAACAGAAAAGTAAAATCTCTAATATCATCAATCAGAAACTATAAATGAGAAATAAAAATAAACATCTCAGAAATTAAAAAAAAAAACAACACAATGATTGTTACCAAAAACTCTATTCTCAGAAATATGAAAATCTGTAGGAAATGGATGAATACCTGGAAGCACTGCACCTTCCTAGACTCAACCAGAAAGAATTAGAAATTTTAAATAGACCTATATCAATCATTGAAATAGCATTAATTCTATGAAATCTCTCCAAAAATAAAAGTCTTAGACCATATGGCATCACATCAGAATTCTGCCAAACCTTTAAAGAGGAACTAGTACCTATATTACACAACTATTCCCAAAACATAGAAAAAGAAGAAATACTTCATTGAAGCAAATATCACCCTGATCCCCAAGCCAGGAAAGAACCCATGAAGGAAAGAAAACTATAAACCAATATCATCAATGAATAACAATGCAAAAACTTTCAATAAAATCCTAGTGTAAATAATTCGATAACACATAAAAAAAATTATACACTATGATCAAGTTAGTATTATTCCAGGGTTACAAGGTTGGTTCAACATTTGTAAATCCATAAATATAATACATCACATAAGTAAAACAAAAAAGACCATATTATTTTATCAATTGATTCATTAAAAGCTTTTGATAATATCCAACATCCTTTTGTGATCAGACAAATTAGGAAAATAGGCTTAGATGGGTCATTTCTGAAACTTATAGAGGCCATATACTGCTAACCCACAGCCAACATCATATTGAATGAAGTAAAATTTAAAACAATTCCAAGGAGATCTGGAACTAGGCAAGGATCCCATTTTCCCCACTACTATTCAACACAGTAATGGAAGTCTTAGCCATTGCTCTCAGACAAGAGAAGGGGAATCAAGGTATTCAAATGGGGTTAGAGGAGGTCAAACTCTCACTTGTTGCACATGATACTAACCAATACCTCAAAAACCCCAGTGACTCAACTACAAAATTTGTACAAGTGGCTAAGGAATATAGCAGCATCTCAGGATACAAAATGGATACTTACCACCAGTATCCTTTTATATGTACCAATAATAGCCAAGCTAAAAATAGAGTCAAGGATTCTATTCCTTTTACATAGTGCCAAAGAATATGAAATATCTGGGAACTTACCGAACAAAGAACATGAAAGACCTCTATAAAGAGAATTATGAAATTCTGAGAAAAGAAATAGCTGAGGATGTTACCAAATGAACAAACATACCATGCTCATGGCTAGGAAGAATCAACATTGTCAAAATGTCCATACTACCCAAAGCAATTGACAGATTTAATGCAATCCCCATTGAAGAACCATTGACATACTTTCCGGGTGTTGAAAAAATAGTGCTTCGTTTTATAGGGAATCAGAAAAAAACCTTGATAATACAATACTGAGAAATTAAAACAAATCATGAAATATTACAGTACCAGACTTCAGGCTATACTATAATTCTATTATGATCCAAACAGCCTGGTTTGTACTGGCACAAAAACTGAGACGTAGATTTATGGAACAGAATAGAGAACCAAGAGCTGAAAGATAAACCCAGCCACTTATCATCATTTGATCTTAGATAAACCTATCAAAAACATTGACTGGGGGAAAGATTCCTTATTTAATTACATTGACTGGGTGAAAGATTCCTTATTAAATAAGTAATTCCTTATTTAATAAACGGTGCTGGGAGAACTGGCTGGCAACCTATAGAAGACTGAAACTGGGCCCTCATCTTTCACTATTTATAAAAGTTGATTCTAGCTGGATGAAAGATTTAAACTTAAGACATTAAATTTTAGAAATACTAGGAGATAGTGCTGGGAAAATACTTGAAGTAATTGGATTGGGAAAATATTTTACAAGGGGGACTCCCCGCCCAGACAATCAAAGCAACACCAAAAATATGTTACTGGGATCTGATTAAACTGAAAAGCTCTGCACAGCCAAGATCACAGGAAGTAAAGCATAAAGGCAGCATTCAGAAAGGTAGAAGATATTTGCAATTTATGTTTCCAAGAAACTGATAAATAGAATTCACAGAGAACTCAAACTAATCAATAAGGAAAGAACAAATCACCCCATTTTTTTGAGGTAAAAGACTTGAACAGAAGCTTGTCTGAACAAGATAGGCACATGACCTACAGATACATGAAAAAAATGCTCATCATCTTTAATCATCAGAGAAAGGCAAATCAAAAACACTTTGAGGTGTCATCTAACTCCAGTAAGATTAGCCCACATCACAAAATCCCAAAAGTATAGATTTTGGTGTGGATATAGAGAGAAGGGAACACTTCCCCACTGCTGGTGGGACTGCAAACTAATATGGCCCTTTTGGAAAGAAGTTTTGAAAATATTCTAGGAACTAAAAATACACCTACTGTTTGATCCTGCAATTCCTCTACTAGATATGTATCCAGATGATCAAAAAGCATTTTAAAACAAAGACATTTGCACCAGAATATTTATTTCAGCTCAATTCATAATTGCCAACTCATGGAAGCAACCTTAAGTGTCCATTGACTCATGAATGGATTAACAAATTGTGGTATATGTGTACCACGGAATATTATGCAGCCATAAAAAGATGGAGACTTTACATCTTTTATGTTTACCTGGAAATTAGGTGGAATATCTTCTAAATTAGGTGGAACAATTATGTCAAGAATGGAATAGAAAATATCCAATGTACTCAATACTACTATGAAACCAATATGTAATCACCTACACATTCATATGAATGATAAAACATAACTATAGTCCAGAAAGAAAGGGGGAAGAGGAGGGAGATGAGAGGGGAGCAGGGAGGTCAGGAGGTGAGAGGGCATCTGATTGGACCTCACATAATGTGCATAATACAATTGTACATTTCAAAACTATTAGGAATAGAGTACAAATTTCTTACCACAACAAATAAACAAGTAAAGTAAGGAAAAAAATCAAAAACAGAAAATAAGAACTCAATATCATTTCTAATAGTTACTAAAATATAACATATTAAGGAATGCATTTTAGCAAAGAAGTGAAAGATCTCTAGAAGTAAATCTACAAAATGTTGACCAAAGAAATTATAGATGTCACAAAAAAAAAATGGACAGCATATTGTGCTCATGGATTTGAAGAACCAATGTTAATACAATCATGTTCCCCCCAAAATCCACAGAGTCAATGCAATTCCCACCAAAATAGCAATGCTATTTTTCACAGAATTAGACAAAGAATTTCTAAAAGTCAGATGGAATAAAAAAAATAGCTTCCATTGCCAAATCAATCTTCAGAAAAATTTGAAAGAATTGTATTACTTGACTTTAAATTATACTACAAGGGCATAGTAACCAAAACAGCATGGTGTTGTTATAAAAATGGGCACATAGATGGGACAGAATGGAGAACTGATAAATAAAGATATATGTCTACAATCAACCTGTCTTCAACAAAGCAGGTAAAAACATACATTGGGGGAAAGGACATCATATTTAAATAATTGTGCTAGGAAATTGAGTAACCTATGCATAAGAATCAAACTGGCTCCTACCTATCACCATACATAAAAATTGATTCAAGATGGATTGAAGATCCTAATTTAAGACATGAATCTCTAAAAATTATACAGGAAAACTTGGGGAAAAACTCTTCTTAACATTTGCCTAGGCAAATAATTTATGATTAATTGTCAACAATCAAATGCAACAAAAACAATAATAAACAAATGGGACTTAATTTAACTAAAAAGCTTCTGCACAGAAAATGATAATCAACATGGAAAGTAGGCAACTTACCAAATGGAAGATAATATTTGTAACCTATGCATCCAACAAAGGAATAATATCCATAATCTGCAAAAAGCTCAAAAAACTCAACTAGAAAAATAACCCAAAATCTATAAAGAACTGAAATATTTCAGCAACAAAAATAACACCAATAACACCATTAAAAAGTGGAAAAATGATGCAAACACACATTTTTTAAAAGAATACATATAAATGATAAGGATATATTTTTTAAAATGCTCAATATCACTAATTTTATACCAGTCAGAATGGCTATTATTAAAAAATCACAAAATATATATGTTAGCAAGCATGCAGAAAAAAGGGGAATCTTTATACACCTTTGGGAAGAATGTAAATAAATATAATCTCTAAAAAAAAAAAACCCTCAGTATAGGTGTTTCTCAAAGAAATCAACCATTTAATCCAGCAATCCCTCCACTGGGCACATACCCAAGGTAAAGAAATCATTACATAAGAATGACACCTGCACTTACATGTTTATCACGACAATACTCACAATAGCAAAGAGATGAGGTAAACTGGAGTTTTCATCTATTTAATGAATGACTGGATAAACAGAATTTAGTACATATACCACAAAAGTCTACTCATCCATAAGAAAAGAATGAAATTGTATTTTTTGCAACAACATTCATGGAACTGACCACCATTGGTTCCCACTTATATGTAATTAAAAAATGTCACACATGGACATAGATAGTGGAATAATAGATATTGGAGACTCAAAAGGGTGGGTAAGAGGGGAATGTGGGATGAAAAATTACCTAATGCATACTATACACTATTTGAGTGATGAGTATGTTAAAATATCAGACTACACCACTACACAATATATCCATGTCAAAAATTGTACTTGTACATCTTAAATATATAAAAAAGGAAAAATAAAAAAATGAAAATTCCAAAATCATAGATGGGAAGAAACTATTTTCAAATCACATATCGGATAAGGGATATGTATCCAAAATACATAAATAAATCTTACAACTCAAGCAGAAAATAAAAGAATAAAAAATACATAATATATTTGGATATCTTTGAAGAATATATAAGAGTGATAAATTAGAAAATGAAAAATCACTCAAGAACATCAGTTATTAGAGAAATATCACTACACATCTGTTAGAGTGGTTAGAAATTTAAAAAAAAACTGACAAACATCAATTTTTTGTGAAGATATGTTACATTGCATGGTACAGCCGTTTTGCAAAACAGTTTGGCAGTTTCTTATAAAGTTAAATATGGACATACAATATGGCTTATCCTACTCTTGGATATTTACTCCAATAAATAAAATATGGCTGAGGGCGGAGCAAGATGGCGGACGAGTAACAGCTTCCTTGCGGCTGGGCACAGTGAGACTGGGGAGAGAGGACTTCAGGCATCTCTGCCAAGCGGGATCTGCCCAGAAACTTCCCTTTGGGGACACAGGGAGACAGCGTGAGGCTTCTGGAC
>CAUYON010065715.1:0-50086 GCA_963573935.1 Arctocebus calabarensis
AGTCCCAGCTACTTGGGAGGCGGAGGCAGGAGACTCGCTTGAGCCCAGGAATTGGAGGTTGCTGTGAGCTGTGATGCCACTGCACTCTATCCAGGGTGACAGCTTGAGGCTCTGTCTCAAAAAAAAAAAAAAAGAAAGAAAAGAAAAGCAACTGCACGTCAGCCTCAGCAACAGAGTAGGACCCAGTATCATAAAGTATACAAACAAGACAAAAAACAGTGCCCTTTATGACTAAAAGGCTCTCTAGACAAAACTCTGAATATCACACTCAGCAAATAACACCCACAAAACACATCTAAAGGCCAAATTGCAAAGAAAATAGTACACATAGTTCATTTGCTTGAACCCACAGAGCTGGGACAGCCACCTGAGGAGGGTTGGTGCTGGAAGGCTAAACCTTTCCACAGACGTTTTAAACAACCTGTAAGGAGCTTAGGTTACCCTACAGCAATGAGTAACTACCAACAAGATTTATTAGGACTGTCACGATATGCGAGCGTATGTACGTGTGCACACACTGTATTTTATTTTCTTCAAGAAAACTTCAGCAGTTGTAAAACAGAGTCTAAACAAGGAAAGGCAATGAATAAAGAAGAATAATACAGTAATAAGGCTGCTGCCGTTTTCTAGGTGAGCGATGACTAGGGCCTAAAATAGAGTAGTAAGAATAAAGAATGGAAAATTTAAGAAAGACTTAGAGATGAAATTGATAAGACATGGAAACCTATTAGATGTGATTACGGAGAAAAATGGAACCAAAGTGAAGTAAATCCCCAGCCTGAGGGATGGGATGAGACGGCAGTCCTGCTGCCCACGCCAGGGACTGAACCTCCATAAAGGGACCAGTGACACTACCGTGAAAACTAATATTTCTACCAAGATTACATTTAACTGACCTTTGAAGTTATTAATAATTATCTGCACCGGTTAGAAACCAACCATTAGCCACACAGAGACCACGCCTACAAAGAAACCTACTTTCTTTCTTTTGTTTTTTTTTTTAATTATTAAATCATAGCTGCGTACATCAAGGGGTACAATGTGCTGGTTTCAAATACAATCTGAACTATTTTCATCGAACTGATTAACACAGCCTTCATGGCATTTTCTTAGTTATTGTATGAAGACATTTGTATTCTACATTTAGTAAGGTTCGCCTGTACCCTTCCAAGATGCACCGTAGGTGTGGCCCCACCAATTACCCTCCCTCTACCTATCCTCACCCTTCCCCTACCTTGCCCCTTTCCCCATATTCTTGTGCTATAGTTGGGTTATAGTCTTCATATGAAAGCTATAAATTAGTACTTTCTTTCTTTAGAAATGAATTCAGGTATACACAGACCCTCTCGGGTGACTTGGGACTATTTTGGCATCATTACATAAAGTTTTTTTTTTTATCTTATGTCAGCTCTAAATGTAAATTTTGAAATTTGTCAATTTAGTTTACCTTAAAGTCTATCAGTAATTCAGAATTAAATTTAAATTTATGAAAAGATGTAAGATATTCTAAAGAAAAAAAATTCCACATGAATAGCCCTTGCTCTATGAATTTTATAACAGAATTTAATGTTAATACTTTTAATGAGTTTTAACATTAACTTGTTATATCACACTTTAAACTATAATAAATCTTTTAAAATGACACATGTAACACAACATACAATAAACTACCAGCAATGCTACTCAAAATAATACAAACCTATACATATACAGTGAAATTAGGATTAATGCTTAACACAAGAGAAAAGGGTTAACACTTTAACAAAAAAAGACACCGTTTTTACCCTTCTTAATATTCAAAATCAGAAGAAACGACCACTTGGACCAAATTTCTTTGTGGAACATGCTCATTTCTAAAGATTAACAGACTTATCCTGAACTAAGAAAAACAAACAAACCCAAGTCAACAGTTCAAAGTACAAACCATCAATGAATAAACAAGAAACTATAGTTGGCCAAGAGCATAAAAATTAGGTAAAAAGGAGTGGGGCAAAAGAAACTACCACTTTTTGAGGGTCTCCCGTAAGCCTGGCACCAGGTTAAGAAACGCAAATACAACTGGTTCTAAAACCCAGGGCTCCCACTACCCCACACTCCTCCCCGTATAATGAGTTTGATAACTGGGTATACACCTCGAGGGCAAAGAAAGCTCAGTAACCAGCATATCCCCAGGGTCGAGAACAGCACAAGCACTCAAGCAGCATCTGTGAGATGAATGGATGAGTGCACAGCCGCACTAAGGGTCTGGCCCTGCATGTGGAAGGAGACCCACACATTAGAAGAGGGAGAGGGAGAAATGTTCTCCAAGCCATCACGCTCCCTCCTCTGAGGAGCAGGATATTACAGTCCAGCAGGAAAAGCACGGGCTATGTTATCAGACCTGGACGGGAAGCCAAGTTCCAGACGTACCCATAGGGCAATTACGACCCCACATCCGAAATGCACAGACTAATCCCTTAATCTTAAGCTTGTAAAAAGTCTTACCTGAAATAACACATATAGAGAACCTAGCAAATACCTGGCACATAATTAAAACTTAAACATATGAATCCCTCTACATCAATGGTCCTCAACCTTCCTAATGCTGCAATGCACTTTCCTGTTTAAAAGGGGTCCGCAAACCACCGGTTGAGAACCGCTGCTCTACATGTAAGGAGAGAAAAGACCTTGGCATAGCCTTGGTCTTAAGGCTAAAGTCTGCAGGAGCAATCTTGGATAAAGGAGCGCTAGCACAGACCGCAGCAGAACTGGTGCTGATGTTACTTCTAACCATCTCAAGGCCTGGCTTGTTGTATGACGCTAAAGGCATGAACAGTTATAGTGTGAGCCTGTGTAGAGCTCAAAAAGAGAAGTGGACTCTGGCAGTCCAATGAAAACACAAAACAAAACAACCCACATTAGGAATTCATACTTTTAAGTTTTAATTGTGTGCTCTGGACTTGACACTTCCCCACTTGCCAAAATTAAGCACATTTTTCTTTGCTACTACATCAGAGATATTTTCTTGAAATACTTCGTGTATTTTATTGGTCTGATGATATTATGGGATCAAGAAGGACTCTTTAAGAAAAATTTCCTAAGGGCCTTCTCCAGACTAACAGGCCAATATGACTAACTACACAGTTGGCTATAATTACACCTTTATACATTTTCTCTTTTTTTTTTTTTTTGAGACAGAGTCTCACTTTGTTGCTCTCAGTAGAGTACCTTGGCATCACAGCTCACAGCAACCTCCAACTCCTAGACTTGAGCAATTCTCCTGCCTCAGCCTCCCTAGTAGCTGGGACTATAGGCGCCCACCACAACACCTGACTAGTTTTTATTTAACAGGCCCAGGCCAGGTTTGAACCCAGCAGCCCCAGAGCACATGGCTGGCGCTCTAACCACTGGGCTACAAGTGCCCCATTTTCTCTTTCTTAAGTAGCACATATCAAACAATGCACCCCAATTATAAAACATAACAAAACTCCCAACTTTGTATTCATAATTGAAATAGTGGAAAGAATTTTTTTGATAAACTCTAATATAGTTTCCTTTTTTGAGTTAGTACTAAAATAAATCACACAAATTCTTATAGCCATCTTTCTCCTTATTACTCACCTATCAGGAGAAGTCAGTAGGAGGCCACCTTAAATTTACCCTAACTTTGGGGGGGGCTTTGAATACATTATTGAACCATAAGCATCAAGAATTTATAAAGTGTCTTTTGCAACATGAATCCCCATCACTTAATCTAAACATGACATCCAAGCACTAAACACAAATATGCAGTTAAATGGTGTGGCTTTGGATGAAACGAACATTTTGCCAAGGACAGATAAAACTGGAGAGACTGGAGCCTGGAGACTGGACAGAGGAAGAGTCACCCCAGGGAAGTTTCTCAAGCAAGACAGTTCTTTCTTACTAAGAAAATCTGAGTTATCACTCATCAAATCCAGAGAGTGTATCAATAGAACAAGTGATCAACAATATAATATTCTGAAAACCTAAACAATGTAAGTAAGTCTCTATTTACAAGATAATAGTAACAGGAGGTTTCAGGTAATGAATCAATACCTGGAATTGAATACTGTGTAATTCAGAAAATGGAGGAACTGAAGCTGCCCAGGGTAGTAGGCAAGACAAACCTTATTTTGATTAGAATCAGCCAGAAGCTATGAGAAAAAGGATTAATGCCCAGGAGAACAACTCTCTGAAGAGATCTCGGCTGACATGCTGGCAGAGGACAAAGACAAAACTTAGGCAGCCAGCCTACAGCTCTGCCTGTAGGAACACCTGATAGATTCACTCCCTGCCTCCACCCTGCCAGCTTTGACGCCACATACATACCAAAAGCTTTCTGAACTTAATAATACTACCCCAGTAATCTACCTACAGCAAACAGGACTTTTTTATTACATTAACTCATACTTGTCTGCTGGAAATTTGCTTCTCATTCCATGTTAACAACTGACTTTCTGGTAGACATCAATCTTCAGAAAATTCAGCTTAATCATATCAGATTTTCCAGAGTCTAATCAACCCTGGATAAGCAGACCAGTGTGTTGGTGAACTACAAAGCTTTTATTAAAGTATGTCCTGCTAGCATGATTGTGGTCTGATAACATTTTACAAATTGTCTTTTGCAAACCATGAGCTCCACACCGTATCAGACACAATCTGTTCTTACTTCCCCATAGTATACACAAGGTTTAATTTAGAACATTTCTTACCACAGATGTCCTTCACTCTCAAATGCATATTAATATCACCTTTCTGTAAATGCCTATCACTTCTTTATCACAATCATCTAAAAATGAAATGTTGATTTTTCGATTTTCCTCTTAGCCTTATTTACCCTTTTAAAATCCTGTTGAAGATGTGTTTCTTCTGGAAGATATAATAATTTCATAATTTTCAAGGAATTTTAAGAGAAGGTAATCCAACATACAAAGTGGTCTTGTGAAGCTGGATGAGTGGCTCACACCTGTAATCCAACTCTCTGGGAAGCTGAGGCAGGTGGATCACTTGAGCTCAGGAGTTCAAGACCAGTCTGAGCAAGAGCAAGACTCCAGCTCTAAAAAAATAGCCAGGCGTCGGGTGGCGCCTGCGGCTCAAAAGAGTAGAACACCGGCCCCATATATCGGAGGTAGCAGGTTCAAACCCAGCCCCAGCCAAAAACTGCAAAAAAAATAACTGGGCTTTATGACAGGAGGCAAGGAGATCACCCGAGCCCAAGAGATTGAGCTTGCTATTAGCTATGATGTCACAGCACTCTACCCAGGCTGACAAAGTGAGAGTCTGTTTCAAAAAATATATAAAAATAAAAAATAAATAGGGCGGCTCCTGTGGCTCAGCGAGCAGGGCGCCGGCCCCATATAGCGAAGGTGGCGGGTTCAAGCCCGGCCTCGGCCGAACTGCAAAACAAAAAAATAGCCGGGCGCTGTGGCAGGCGCCTGTAGTCCCAGCTACTAGGGAGGCTGAGGCAAGAGAATCGCTTAAGCCCAAGAGCTGGAGGTTGCTGTCAGCAGTGTGACGCCACGGCACTCTACCCAGGGCGATAAAGTGAGACTATTTATCTACAAAAAAAAAAAAAAAAAAAAAAAATGAATCCCCAACAATAAAAAATAAAAATAAATAAATAAATAAATAAAATCCTTGTTCTCACCTATGACCCTTTAGTGAGGGAAAGTGGGTCTCTACTGGTGTGAAATCAAGGCAGAAATACCCACCCACCTACCACCCTTCAGATCAGTAACACAGGGACCAGTCAGGCTCAAGGGGATAGTGTTTTGACTTTAGCTGGTTCTGACTGTGGGACACTAGACCTCAGAGGGACAGACTGAGCACCTGCTGCTCATGGGCCAACTTGGCAATTCATTTTATATCCCCCGGGCAAAGGGTCTCACCCGGGCTGAGGTACACGATACATCGGCATGCTAGGTAGAGTCTCACAATTTTTCCAAGGACAGAAAATCAGTCAGTCAGTCAATTTTCTGTTTCCCCAGCCTTTAGCTTCCTAATCCATCAATTTTTTGGAAAATGTAAAGGATGACAGAACCACCACGATGGAGTTTGTTTAAGTGTAGATTTTTGAAAGCGTTCTGCAAGGTGTCTGACAAAAATCCCTGAGTGGATACTGGATGATTGTGCCCAACCAACACCCTTTCTCTTGTTCCCTTGTGTTGGAGGGCTGCTCTCCACCCTGTGCCAGAGGTGGGCACCTGACCCAGGCCTGGCCAATCAAAGCATGATACTTCCTCATTGCAGCAATAGAATTGGGGGTGCACTGCCCATTCTTGGTCATCTTAGGCTCAAGCAGACAATCAAACTTGAAGAAAACACACCTGGCCTGGTTTCACTGAGGACACAGGGCAGAAAATGCTGTGTGCCAGCAGGGCGACGTCAGATCCATTTCCTCAGAGGGAGACAGCCCAATGGCCCACGTGCTATTCTCTGGTTCCCTAGTGAGTAAGAGAACAAGCCACATGTACACTCCACTAGGACCCATATCTCTAGCAATGGCCCTCAGGCAAAGTCTCTAGAGTTTAGATGACCCCAGTGAGACATCTGCACAGTGGAAGCTTTACCACTGCATGTGGCAAAGCCCAAAGCCATGGCCCCATTCACTCAGATTTCCCAGTCCAAACACTGGGTGCCAGTCAGTCATTTTCACCATTAGTAACACAACTGACATCTATATCCAGGGACCAGAGCTTCAGCAGGATAAGAGAAGTGCTCTCATGTAGAAGCAGAAAGGGTTTATTAAATCACTACTCACAAAGGGAGAGCACGTAAGCTGAGTCAGACCAGTCATTCCTATGACTTTTGCTGAAACAAATTAGAAAACAGGGCTGTCTTCCCAGGCTGATAGACCATCAGCTTGGAGATGCTGGTGGCTTCCTTTGTCATTGTTGAGAAGTAAGCCAACACAGAGGAGGACAGAGATGAGATGGTGAAAGTCAGGTGCCATCTGTCATCTTCTAGTCACCCACATGCTGAAGCCAGTGTCACCTCTGAACCTTTTAGTGACACCAGCCTATAAATTCTCCTTTGGTTTAAGCCACTTTGGGTTGGATTTCTGGTACCCACGATCAAGAAAGTCCTTGCCGGGCGCGGTGGCTCACGCCTGTAATCCTAGCACTGTGGGAGGCTGAGGAGGGAGAATTGCTTGAGCTCAGGAGTTCGAGACTCACCTGAGCGAGAGTGAGACCCCGACTCATGAAAAAAATGGAAAAACCCAGGCGAGCGCCTGTAATCCCAGCGGCTTCCCGAGGCTGAGACAGCAGGATGCCCACAAGCCGAAGTCAGAGGTTGCAGTGAGTTACCACGCCCACTGCACTCTGCTCAGGGGCATAGGGTGGCACTGTGTCTCAACAAAAAAAAAAAAAAAAAAAAAGCAAGTCCTGATAACACACATACACAGAGAAGAAAAAAAAACTCCACATAGCTAGTCACGGAAGTGATGGAAATCCTTGAGTGAGAGTATACAGAAGAAGAGCTGTTTTTCCTATATAGCAGATACAAGAGCTTGCAGGGTGTGCCTGAGGTTATGCAGGATAAGATATACAGCAGGCATTCTCAAATGTTCCGTGTTCAACCCTTTAGGGTTGGCCTGCTTGCTGGTGCAATACACACCCCACACTAACCTCCCCACAATAGCTCAGAAAAGGAGGAGGAACCTTGGAGGGAGGAGCTGAGAAGCAGAGGGAAGCACACACCTATGAAAGGAGGCCATTCGGTCTTTCAGAGCCTGAACGAAGGGGAGGATCCAGTGGTGGCGCAGAACCACGCTCTGGGACAGGCTGAGGTGGAATGCTTCCATCCTCACCAGCCGGGGCACGTACGTCTGGGCATGGGGCAGCAACACGTTAAGCAGATCCAGGAACTCCTCCTTGGCTTCATCTGTAGGGGAAGAGTGAAGGGGGCACTGTTCTCTTAGCCAAGATGCCATGCTGAACGAAGGAACTCGGAAGGCAGAGAGAAGTTCTGATTACGCTGGGTTTTGAGGAAAAGTTGCTTTGGAAGTTACTATGTCTCTGTATTCCTATAACTTCCTTTCCATAACGTTTTACTAAGCATTTCTGGTTACAGAAGTAACACATGCTCTTTATAAAGAATTCAAGTAAACAAGAAACATGTAGGGGACTTCTGGTTTCTGGTCCAGCATGTAAGAAGCTTGGAAGTCACCCCTTTGTCCCAACAAGTAAAATTTTGAACAAGCAACTATTCTTAGTTCTACAGGAGAAGTGAGGGCACAGGGTAAGCTGCTGCCCTCCAAATCAAGAAGACCAACAGGTGAATACTGACCCTCACAGATTACCAGACCAGCTCAGAAACCCACAGCTGAAACCTCTGCAGGAGCCAGGGTCCTGGCAGAGAAACTGGAACTGTAATGAACACATTGCTGAGACTCAGTGTGTGCAAATCTGAGAGTTAAATATGCCAGGAGTACCCAGTCATGGGGAACTCCTATACTTTGTTGAGGTTTATCTTCTAGACCTCTATTGGGTTATCATACTGAATCTGAGAGAAAAATTCCCCATGCTTCTAACAAGTGGAAGACAAAAGGAACCTTTTTTTTTTTTTTTGCAGTTTTTGGCTGTGGCTGTGTTTGAACCTGCCACCTCGGCATATGGGGCCAGCACCCTACTCCTTTGAACCACAGGCATCACCCCAAAAAGAACCATTTTGAAGTACACAGAGAATTCTATTTTTCTTAACAGACAGTAATTTCTATCCTTAAAAAGGAGAAACTATTTTATCAGAGCCTAATCTGTTGGTGTTTTATCAGACATGGAGGAAGTGAAACACCAACTGCAGATCCCCTTGCCACTCTGTTTCCCCTAAGAGGGGGAAAAATCTGAGAAGCACGTGGAAGTTCACAGTCCAGAGGCACAGAGTCACGTGAAGACTAAGACCTGATCACAGGATGAGAGCAAGCTTCCCTCCCCTCCACACCTCACCATATATTACTACAGGCCTGTTTACAGCAGTTCCTTTGTTAGAGTACAGCATGTTCAGCTATCAAGAAAAACTATAAGACCTAGTAAAAGGACAAAAGACAGTTTGAAGAGACAGGCATTAGAACTCTATAATGTATTAAAAAAACTAGAAATCATACAATGTCTGATCTCAGAAATCAGTAACTGAAAGATAACTGAAAAATCCCAAAATGCCTGGAGATTAAACAACACACTTCTAAATAACACATGGGTCAAAGATGAAATCTCAAAAGAAATTTATAAATATTTTGACCCAAATGGAAATGAAAACACACCTCATCAAAACTTGGGGAATGCAATAAAAGAGGTGCTTAGAAGGATATTTGTAACATTGAATGCATATATTAGAAAAGAAGTTCTAAAAATCAATCATCCAAACTTCTACCTTAGGAAATCAGAAAAATGAACAGCAAATTCAGCCCAAAGTAAGCAGAAGAAAACAAACAATAAAATGTAGAGCAGAAATCAATAAAAGTGAAAATAGGAAATCAATCAAGAAAAATCAACAAACTAAAAGCTGGTTCCTTAGCAAAAAACATCAATACAATTATTAATCCCCTAGCTAGAAAAGAAAAAAGAACAGAGGACACAAATGACTAATATCGAAAATGAAAGCGGTACATCACTACAGATCCCATGGACAAAGGGTAATCAAGGGATACTATGAATAATATATTCACAAACTTGATAATCTAAATGAATTGGAACAATTCTTTGAAAGACACAATTTGCCAAATTCATAAAAGATAGACAATGTAAATAGGCCTGTATCTATTAAAGAAATTGTATCAATAATTAACTACTTTCCAAAATATCAAGTCCAGATGGATTCACTGGGGAGTTCCATGAAACTTAAGGAAGAAATTAAACCAATTCTCTCCAATCGCTTTCAGAAGATAGAAGCAGAGAGAATACTTCCTGACTCATTCTATGAGGCCAGCATTACCCTCATACCAAAACCAGACAAAGATACTACAAAAAATAAAATTATAGACCAATATCTTTCACGGTCATAGATGCAAGATCCTCAACAAAATATTAGCAAATCAAATTCAACAATATATAAGAAGGATAATATACCATGACTAAGTGGGACTTATTTCAAATATGCAAGATTGGGTCAGCATTTAAAAATCAATGTAATCCATCCTATCAATAGGCTAAAGGAAAAAAAATCACACATTTGACAAAATCCAATGCCCATTCATGATAACTTGCAGTAAACTGAGAGGGGAACTTTATCACTTTGATAAAGAATTTCTATAAAGAAACCTATAGGTAACATCATAGTAGTGATGAGAAACTTCACAGCTCTTCCACTAAGATCAGGAACAAGGCAAAGATGTCCCTCTCACCACTATTTTTCTCTTCTTTCTATCTTTCTTTTTTTAAAGAGATGGATCTTGCTCTGTGACTCAGGCTGGAGTGCAATAGACCAATCATAGCTCAGTGCAACCCTAAACTCCTGGGCTTAAGTGATCCATCCACTTCAACCTCCCAAATAGCTGTGCTATGCCCAGCTAATTAAAAAATAAAAAAATGACTTGGCGCCTGTGGCTCAATGGGCTAAGGCGCCAGCCATGTACATCTGAGCTCGCAGGTTTGAATCCAGCCCAGACTGCCGAACAACAATGGTGGCTGCAACCAAAAAATGGCCAGGCGTCGTGGTGGGCGCCTGTAGTCCCAGCTACTTGGGAGGCAGAGGCAGGAGACTCGCTTGAGCCCAGGAATTGGAGGTTGCTGTGAGCTGTGATGCCATGGCACTCTACCCAGGGTGACAGCTTGAGGCTCTGTCTCAAAAAATAAATAAATAAATAAATAAATAAATAAAAAAGAAAAAAATTTAAAACATGGCTTCTTGCTATGTTGCCCAGGCTAGTCTTGAACTCTTGACTTCAAACAATCTTCCTGCTTTAGCCTTCTAAGTAGTTTAAGATAACCGGTAAGAACCACTGTGCCTGGAACTACTTTTCTTTTCTTTTCTTTTTTTTTTTTTTGGAGAGACAGAGTCTCACTTTATCGCCCTGGGTAGAGTGCCGTGGCTTCACACTGCTCACAGCAACCTCCAGCTCTTGGGCTTAAGCGATTCTCTTGCCTCAGCCTCCCGAGTAGCTGGGACTACAGGCGCCCGCCACAGTGCCCGGCTATTTTTTTTTTGTTTTGCAATTCGGCCGAGGCCAGGCTTGAACCCGCCACCTTCGGTATATGGGGCCGGCGCCCTACTCGCTGAGCCACAGGAGCCGCCCTGGAACTACTTTTCAACATCACATTGGAAACCCTAGTTAGTGCAGTAAGAAAAGAAAAGGAAACAAAAGATATACAGATTGGGAAGGAAGAAATAAGACTGCCTTTGTTCACAGATGACATGATTGCCTATGCAGAAGAATCCTAAAGAACTGACAAGGCTCGGCGCCTGTGGCTCAACGGCCTAAGTCGTTAGCCACGTACACCTGAGCTGGCGGGTTCAAATACAGCCTGGGCCGCCAAACAACAATGAAGGCTGCAACCAAAGAATGGCCAGGCGTTGTGGCGGGCACCTGTAGTCCCAGCTACATCAAAGGCAGAGGCAAGAGACTCGCTTGAGCACAGGAATTGGAGGTTGCTGTGAGCTGTGATGCCATAGCACTCTATCCAGGGTGACAGCTTGAGGCTCTGTCTCAAAAAAAAAAACAAAGAATTGACAAAAAATTTGGAATAAATAAACAGCAAGATTGCAGGAAAGTTAATATACAAAAGGCAACTGCTTTCCTAAGTTTACTAACAATGAACAAATATGTTATAGAGAATTATCTCATCCTTATTCTACAGATGGGGAAATGAAGGTTCCAAGAGTTTACCTGACCTAACACAAAACAGTTAAGTTCACTTTGTGTACTATGCTAAGAATCTACCGGTGCCTGTAGCTCAGTGGATAGGGTGTCAGCCACATACACCGAGGCTGGCAGGTTCAAAGCCAGCCTGGGCCAGCTAAAATTAACAATGACAACTGCAACAAAAAAATAGCTGGGAATTGTAGCAGGCGCCTATAGTCCCAGCTACTCCTAAGGCTGAGAGAATCGCTTAAGCCCAAGAGTTTGAGATTGCAGTGAGCTGTGATGCCATAGCACTCTACCAAGGGTAATATAGTGAGACTCTGTCTCAAAAAAAAAAAAAAAAAACCTAACATAGATTATCTCTAATTTTCACAAAAACCCTTAGAGATAGGTATTACTACTATCCCCATTTTAGAGATGAGGAAACTAAGGCTCTGAGAAGTCTAGTAACTTACTAAAGGGCACCCAGAGTAGAGGTGTACGGTTTGACTATGAAGTCTGGGCATTTTTTGCCTGCCACTGGCTCATCAGGGATGGGGTGAAACTTGAACCCAGCACACCCCAGACCCCTTGGGAAATAAAGTGCCAGCTACACCCTGGGATTACACACTGCCCCCCCCTCCCCAAACTCCTTTGATCACCTCCTCGTGAGCAGGGAAAACATTATACCCAAGTTAACAAAAAGTATTTCAGGGCTGGGTGTGGTAGCTCACGCCTGTAATCCTAGTACTCCTGAGAGGCTGAGTAGGGGGGATCCCTTGAGCTCAGGATTTCGAGACCTGCCTGAGCAAGAGTGAGACTCCATCTCCATAAAAAACAGAAAAAATTAGCTGGGCATTGTGTTGGGTGCCTGTAATCTCAGCTACTTAGGCTGAGGCCGGAGGACTGCTTGAGACTAGCAGTTTGAGGTTGTTGTGAGCTAGGGTGCCACCACCACATTCTAATCTGGGGCAACAGAGTGAGACTGCCTCCAAAAAAAAAAAAACAAAAAACAGCATTTCAGGCAATGAGTTCAAACTGATACCAGGATTAGAGAAGATCCCCAATTCTTGAAATTTGCTCTCTCCCTGCTCAATCATTATCTTCCCTACCACCAACGTCACAGGTTTCTGTTTCTTCTATTTTAGGACAGATTCCTCCCTCAACTGGCATCTATTTGTCTCAGCCATTTGCCCTTCACACATTACTCACATGGTATGTAGACATGGGTGGCCCAGTTGCCTCGCTCATGGGGGAAGGTGCGAACCCGTCCTCCATGTTTTGCACTGTCATCGTCAGGACCTTCCTCAGTGTCTGGAAACATGTTCAGCACACTGTCAGGTACTGGCAACCTCTGACTGGAAAGGGGGCTCTGGCCACTACAAGAGAAAAAGAAAACAAGCATATTTATCTTCCTCGAATATTCTCCTTTGTACATACAGTGAAAGCTGTAAACAAGTTTGTATTTCCTGCCAGATGCTGAAAGCAGCTTCTAGATATCCACAAAGGCTGTTTCCCAGTATTGTCTCATTGGAGTCTTCCAATTTTGGAAGCAGACCTTAGCAGGATACATAGTCCCCGTGGGAAACATTTGGACAGACAGCAATGTGTGGTTCACAGGTCACATTCCCTAGGGGACAGGCCTGAGCTGGTATTTAACACTTTCTAGCTCTATGATCTTGGGCAAGTTGGATCCCCTTTCTGGGCCTCAAATTTTATATTTATAAAGTATATTTTTACCTGACAGAGCTATTGTAAGATCATTTGAGATAATGTCTGTAGGGCACTCAGGAAAGACAAGGTCTGGCAATTAAAAAACCTAAGTTCCAGGAATTAAGAGTCTTCGATAGCTTTGTTCTCCAGTGAGTTTCCAAACCTGACCCTGGCGCTGCGTGGGTGCTCAATGAAAAAAAAATTGCATGAATGAAAAAGCTCTCCATATGCTTTAGCTATTACTTACTATATTATTATCTCAATTGTTCCAATGAAGAAACAGACTTGCGCCCCAGGCAAGAGCGGATCAGCGGCGGCGAAGGCTGGAGACGACCCCATGGCCTACCTCTCAATCTTGCCCTAGCCAGGTGAGGGCACTGGGGATTTGTCCAGGGCTGTCTTCTGGATTCCCTCTTCCTCCTGAGCCCCCCTTCTCCTTCCCTGGGAGCCGCCCCGCACCCTCGCACCTTCCTCCTGAGCCCCCCTTCTCCTTCCTTGGGAGCCGTCCCGCAACCATCGACCCTCACGTCTGGTCGGGGTTTCACGCGAATTTGCCCCCTCCGGAGAGATTCCCTCCTGCCTCCTCACCGACAGCGGCTCCCATCCCCGGGTCTGGTCCGCACTCCGGACTCGGACTCATCCTCCGAGCCGCTGCTGCTGTAGCCCACCAGGGGCGCCGCACTCATGGGGCCTAGTCTGAGACTACAGGGGTGATCCGCCGGCAACCTCAGTCGGTACTCGGAGTTCCGCTGCGCCGGAAGTGCCCTCCCAGGGGCGGAGCTAGCAGGCCTGGGCGGGACCGGGAGGGGCGGAACGCAGCAGGACAGTAGCAGACTCAGCCCACTGGGTCCACGCCGCCTGCCGGCTACCTGCCTGTAGGGTGCTGGTTACCTGGAGCCTCCTGAAACACCCCTCCGGCTTTCGTGTATCCACTTCACAGATCGCCCTCTCCGCTCACCTGTCTGCTGCTCTGCAGACACCCATGACCAGACTTCCTAGACACGTTGGTCCCCGGGTCAGAGGGATGGACTCAGCAGAGATCCTGCCCTCCAGGCTCCAAGACCAGAGGTCTCAGAGCCCCCTCCTCAAACTGACCCAAAGTCCGAGCCCCGGGGGTTCCTCCTCTAAGAGCCAAGCTAAGCAGTTAGAGAAGGGTCAATTCTACAAGATCAGAGTGTCTAGGAGGCCCCTCCGTCAGATGCAGAGTCGGGCCTGAGCGGACTCCGGGAACCTCCTCCCCTAAGACGAAAAAGGTGGTCGGGAGCAGAGCGCCCTCCCCAGGTTAGCTGAGACGCCCCAGCCCCGCGACTTGAGAACCGACCCGAGCACCTGGCCTGTACGACCCGGCCCGGCCGCGGGGTCCCCGGCAGGGGGCGGCCTCGCTCTGCGCAGCCCGCTCCTCCCGCAGCCCCCGCCGCCACCGCCTGGGCTGCCGCTCCTCCCCCGGCCCCGCCTCCCTGGCCCTCGCGCCGCCCGCCCGTCCGCCCGTCTCTGCAAGGCCATCAGTCCGTCTGCCCGCCCTCCCGGCGCTCCTCGTCCCGGCCCCGCTACCCTAGACGCGCACGTCGCTTCCTCCGTCCCGGCCGCCGCTTGCCGGTCCCCCGCCCCCGGGCCGGCCGCCACTGCTACGCGAGGCCGGGGATTGGCAGCGCGCGTAGGCCGCGCCGCCGCTGATGGAGCCGGAATAAAGGGGCGGCCGAGAGAGCAGCTGGTCGCCGCTTGCCCCGCGCCTGGCCCTGCGGGCGGCCTGGAGCAGGTGAGCGGCGGGGCGCCCGGGGCCGGGTCTGGGGGCCACTCCCGCGCCCGCCGCACCCTTTCCTCAGCCAGCCCGGCCGCTCCTCCGCCCCTCCGACCCGACCCGGCAGCCTCTTTGAGCTCCTGGGTGGCCCAGGCCTGGCCTCGACGCGCAGCTGCTTCCTGGGCCCGGCCTGCGGCCCTAGGGCCTTCCGCCGGCCCAGCCGCCCAGGGGGCCCCGCGCTCGGGCTGCCCCGGCCCGGCCGTCCCGAGCGAGGGCTGACAAGACGCAGCCCAGCTGGGCGGGCGGGCAGGGCTGGCGGGAGGTGATCGGCTTTCATTCGGTTTCCCAGGGACTAGGAAGGGCTGGGGGTGGGGCACAGGTGGGGGCCTCCCCTACCTCCCCTCCCCTCGTCCCTCCTTCCCTTTGCCGAGTGATCAGAGAGGCTTCCTGGTTTCACCTTCCCTGGAGGAGAGCCAGGGTGGGCAATGAGACTGAGAACCCAGACCAGGGGTCGCTGGGTCTGGCAGCCATTCATGCCAGAAAAAAGAACCCCTCAAAACAAAAAACAGTTGTGTGGTGCAGCCCAACGTAATAGCGCTCAGAAAAGCCCACCTTCCCTGTATCTGTCCTGAGACGGCTTGGATAATCCAGTGGTACTTGATTGTTCATGCAACCTGCTGCCTCCACCCAGAGCAGCCACTCCTTTCCCCCTCCCTTCCGGAAGATGCTGAGGATGACAGCTTTTAGCTTGACTCTTCTGTTTGTTTGGCAGAACAGTTAGAGACCAGCCTGGCCCGTGAAGGCATCCCCTTCCTTCTTCCTCTGCTCAGGAGAAAACTTACAAACTTTTAAATGTGAGAGGCAGATGAGCTGGGAACCTGGAAGTGGGTTGCATCTGATTCTAAAAAGTTCCTCCCTCTCACTGGCATACCTTATGCTGCCACAAAGTGGTGAGTTAGAGATTTGCCTGGGCTGGGTGGGTTTTACCTTCCATTCATTACCCAGAAACAGACTTGGAGCAGGGGAATGGGGTTGCCTCTAGAAGGGTGATAAAGAGAAATGCTGTGTAATTAGCATGCTACATCCTACATTACCAGTACAGACCAGTGCAATATCTTACATTTTCCTGCAGGCCCCAATACTGTCATATTCAGAAGATTTAGGACTTTTTTTTTTTTTTTCCTTTAGGAGATGATTATAGTGAGGAAGTTCTGTGTGGCCATTGAGGCTTGATGCATCTGTGGACCTGTTATCTAGTCCCCATCATGCACTCGCTCAGGTCCCTATAAGATCATCTACCCTGTTACGGTGGAAAGATGACAGATTAGTTGGAGGGGGTATGGGTCAGCCTCTCACAGGAGAGGGTTTGGGGGATGGTCTTTGGTTCCATGTAGTTGTGCTAAATATTAGCCACCAAAGGCCATTTGCCAGTGGGCTCTCGGACCTGGGAGGTCTGGCCTTTTTTGCCCATTAGGCTGTTTCTCTGACCAGTAGCATCCTAATTCAGAGCAGTAGTGGGAGAGGAGCTGGTAGGTTTCAAGGAGGCCTCAGTATTGTGGTCAACATCCCAGACACCTGCCTAAAAAGGTTGACAGGAAGCAGGAGGGGACTCGTGGGTGCTCTAGCCCAGGGGTGGGGAACTGAGCTAGGTGGGAGTGGATACAGCTGGCATCCCCTTTGCCTGGAGAAGCTGAGCTGTCAGCAGACCCCTCTGGTCACAGATGAAAGAAGCAGGTGTCCCAGCTCTGAGCACCTCTCCCATCCATGGTGTGGTTATGTTTATGTGGTGAGTGCTGTCAGAGCAGGGAACAGCTGCTCATTCCTGCCTCAAGCTCATGATGTCTTTCTTCCCTACAGAACCAATCACTGGGGAAGGCAGAGCCTCCCTGGCATTGCTGGGACCCTTCCTCGAAGAGCCCCTCCTGTCTTGTAGTCTGTCTTCTTGGTTAATGACTTTGGCTGTCCGACCAGTCCCTCTTCTGTGCCTTGTCTGAGGTCCTTGTCCATCCCTGAGATTGGGCAGCTTCTCTCTCTGGGTTGGGTCACTTTAAGCGGGAAACTGAAGCCATTACTCTCCAAACCCTGTTTCATCTTCCCAAGTATGTCAGAAAGCTGGCAGCAGCCGCCACAGACACAGCCGCAACAGCCACAGCCACCACAACCACAGCACCATGCAGAGCCACCTCCAGCCCTGGCAGAGCACACGCTGCCCCCAGCCACGGCTGAGAACCCCCTGGGCTGTGCTGTCTATGGCATCCTCCTACAGCCGGATCCAGGCCTACAGCCACCACAACATGCACCCCTGCAGGCAGCAGGTGAGCCGGGCCCCAAATGTGGTGTGTGTGGTCACGATCTGGCACACCTGTCCAGCCCACATGAGCACCAGTGCCTTGCAGGCCATGACCGCTCATTCCAGTGTACCCAGTGTCTCAAGATCTTCCACCAGGCTACTGACTTGCTGGAGCACCAGTGCGTGCAGGCTGAGCAGAAGCCTTTTGTCTGTGGTGTCTGCAAGATGGGCTTCTCACTGCTCACCTCGCTGGCTCAGCACCACAGTGCACACACCGGCCTGGTGAAGTGTTCCATCTGTGAGAAGACCTACAAGCCCACCGAGGCAACTGAGCCTTCGACCACTGCCGCCCCGTCACTTCCCGCAGCACCCCCTCCGTCCGCCGTCCCCCCAGCAGAACAGTCCGACAAGCCCTACAGCTGCCCCATCTGCCAGAAGCCCTTCAAGCACCTGTCGGAGCTCTCCCGGCACGAGCGGATCCACACGGGCGAGAAGCCGTACAAGTGCACGCTATGCGACAAGAGCTTCAGCCAGTCTTCCCACCTGGTGCACCACAAGCGCACGCACAGCTCGGAGCGGCCCTACAAGTGCGCGGTCTGCGAGAAGACCTTCAAGCACCGCTCTCACCTGGTGCGCCACATGTACGCGCACTCGGGCGAGCACCACCTATTCCGCTGCAATGTGTGCGAGCTGCATTTCAAGGAGTCATCAGAGCTGCTGCAGCACCCCTGCACGCCGAGCGGGGAGCGGCCCTTCCGCTGCGGCGAGTGCCAGAAGGCCTTCAAGCGGCCGTCGGACCTGCGGCAGCACGAGCGCACGCACAGCGCCGAGCGGCCCTTCAAGTGCGACCTGTGTCCCATGGGCTTCAAGCAGCAGTACGCGCTCATGAGGCACCGGCGCACGCACAAGACCGAGGAGCCCTTCAAGTGCGGGCTGTGCGAGAAGGGCTTCGGGCAGCCCAGCCACCTGCTCTACCACCAGCACGTGCACACCCTTGAGACTCTCTTCAAGTGCCCGGTGTGCCAGAAGGGCTTCGACCAGTCGGCTGAGCTGCTGCGGCACAAGTGCCTGCCAGGCGCAGCAGAGAGGCCCTTCAAGTGCCCGGTGTGCAACAAGGCCTATAAGCGGGCGTCGGCCCTGCAGAAGCACCAGCTGGCCCACTGCTCGGCAGCGGAGAAACCCCTGCGCTGCACCATGTGCGAGCGCCGCTTCTTCTCCTCCTCCGAGTTCGTACAGCACCGTTGCGACCCAGCCCGGGAGAAGCCGCTCAAGTGCCCGGACTGCGAGAAACGCTTCAAGTATGCGTCAGACCTGCAGCGGCACCGGCGGGTGCACACCGGAGAGAAGCCCTATAAGTGCCCCAACTGTGACAAAGCCTTCAAGCAGCGGGAGCATCTCAACAAGCACCAGGGCGTGCACGCCCGCGAACAGCAGTTCAAGTGCGTGTGGTGTGGGGAGCGCTTCCTGGACGTGGCCCTGTTGCAAGAGCACAGCGCGCAGCACAGTGCCGCTGCTGCAGCCGCCGAGGGCGCCTACCAGGTAGCCGCCTGCCTGCCCTGAGTCAACGCTCTGGGCCCATCAGGCCCAATCCAGGCAGCCCCCCACCCAGCTCGAGTGAGGTCAGAAGGGGACTAGGCAGGTAGAAGATGTGGGCACTCAGCACTCCAGGCACCAGCCTGGCAGTGGGGGAGCCAGATTGCTGCGGCCAGTCCTCATTCCATAGATCTCTTGCCCATTGCAGGATTCGCTTTTTTGAGAGCCATCAGTCTCCCTTGTGTCTGCAGGATTGGAACCAGGCTGGAAGTCAAGTACCCTCTCCCTGCCCCAAGGATGGGAATACTAGCCCAAACTTCCCAAATCTTTCGGCCTAATTAGAACCCAGACAGGTTAGGAAAAAGGATGGTGCTGGTAGGGCTGGGAGATGGGCATGGACCCCAGAGGTAGGACATCAAGTTGATATTTAGGGGAGAAGATCAGTTTTGTGATGTAGTGTTGATGACCAGGAGGGTAGCCCATGGGTCCAGCCAGGGGCAGTGTGATTCCAAGGTTTCTAACAGGCAAGATGTGCTGAATCTTTGGGCTGAGTCTGCCTAGAGACCAGTGGGCCCAGCCAGAGAAGGGGGAAGCAGAGAGGTTTCTGTGATACTTCAGCCAAGAGACAGTGCCATCCGTGGGGAAAGGAGGAAAGATAGCTTGCTTGTGCAGAAGGCTAATCTCATTGTTTTGGAAGCCCCCTCCCCTGGTCCCCCCCGCACCGTGGTTCTGAAGTGTAGTGGGGATTGTGCTCTCAGCCAGACAGAACTGCTGGTGTGGAAGGAGGGGGTTGTTTCCTCCCTGGGGCTGGGAGGAAGAAGGCCTAGCCCTTGATCTTCCCAGCAGATTCAAACAAGTGTCCTCCCTCCCCCTGAATTATGTGAACCAAAGTGTCAGGGGCTCAGCCCCAATTAGCGTGCCCCAGCCCTGTCCCAGGCCTGGATACCCAGGGTGGCAGAACAGCCTCTAACCCCAGTGTCCTCCCATGGGAATACTGTGCCCCAGTCAGGCTGGCTGCTGGCCTAGCCCCCAGGGATCCTGTGCTGCCAAAATGTCCTGGACAACATCCAGTTACTTGAAAGGCCAGAACGTTCTTTGGGTCCTCTTAGAGTTCCCCTAGGTGTCTGGCTGCCCACAGGGCTTGTGGAGCAAGGGATGCCACAGAACTGCAGAAGAAGCAAGTAGGTTAAGGAAACTAGGGGTGCCTGGCAGATGGAGGGAGTTGACTGACATTGCTGGATAGCCAGGACCCTCCTTGGGAAGCCCAGAAGGACCTTAATTGGCAAGGCGATCATTTTGAACCCAGGTCTGCCTCCTGCTCTGTTCCAGCACCACCTCCCATGTTGTGGGTCTTGAAGGAGGAGTGATCAGTGGGTCTAGATTAGGGCCCACTAACTGAGGGCCCAGAGGAGCAGGGAGATACCACCTTGCTTCTCTCTTACTCTAAGAAGTCCTAACAGCCATGTTTGCCCCCTCTATCTGACTGGGTTCCTTCCTGTGCCTGCAGAGAGGGGCTGGTCCTTCCCTCGGTGCTGGCTCTCTGTCACAATGCCTCAAAAGACATGGAACCCAGGCTTATAACAGTCACAACTGCTTATTTTTTTCTTTCATTTTGCTTTCTAAAAGCAATTTGTTTATACTATTCATATCATTGTATAGTTTAATTTCATGTCATTTTGGATCTTATATAAAAATGTCAGAATTTGGGTTTTTTAAAAGAACGACTCCATTTTAGGTAGCCACTTTTGATGTTAATATATAGTGAGTCCAATGTATGCTTTAGAAGTAAAGATGTTGACCATCATAGACCAAAGCACTGCTTGTCCTGGGCCTTCTTCCTTGGGGGAATGGTGGACATGGAGAAGCAGAGAATTATGCAGTCCGGGGTGGCAGTTTGGGGACTGGGACTTAGGGCTAGGTTGGAATCCTGAGCTTTGAATATTCTGGCTGTGTGGCCCTCTTTGGGACTCAGTCATGTCATCTGTAAAATGGGGAGGTTAACCTTGCCTTGCCTGGTTGTAGTGAGAATTAATTGGAACCTTGCAGGAAGACCCTGGTGGAGAAGCTTTGAAGATGCTGACAGTACAAACTGCAGGACATCTGGGGCCCTTGGGGTTGGTCCTACAGCCCTGTGACCTCCTCAGGCTTTAAATGCAGCCCTGGAAGAAGGAGCTGAGCTATGAGGGAACAGCAGCTCATGGAGGGCCAGAGGCTGAGGACTGGGCCTGATAGGCATGAGAGCTGCTCAGCCCTGATGGAAAACCAAGGTTCTTTCTGTAATAGTGGCAGACCCTGCCAACCCAGTCCTGCCCCAGGGAGTGGCCAGCTGTGGCCCCATGAGCCCTCACCCTGTGTCCCAGTGACCCTTCTGCATGCCCAGCCAGACCTATGCACCTTTTCTCTTGTACCCCACCCTGACTCACTAGCCCAACTGCGACTCAGGCTCTGGCTGTTGTTCATGTGAGGATGAAGGTGCAGAGACAGGGAGAAACAGCCTTCTAGGCCTGGGTGTCTGAGAACCCATGGAGGGTAGTGAGCAGGAGACCCTGCCCTGGAGGGGATGGTGGGGATAGAAAGTTAAAAAGAAAGGAGCTGCAGTCAGATGCGGGGGCTCATGTCTGTAACCACAGCACTCCGGGAGGCCAAAGTAGGTAGATTGCCTGAGCAAGAGCAAGACCCTGTCTGTACTAAAAATAGGAAAATTAGGCAGGTGTTATGGGGGGTGCCTATAGTCCCAGCTACTCTGGAAGCTGAGTAAGGCAAGAGGATCTCTTGAGCTCGAGAGTATGAGGTTGCTGTGAGCTACGATGGCACTCTCCCAAGGGTGGCGGAATGAGACTCTGTCTCAAAAAAGTATAAAAGAAAAAAAAGAAAGGAGCTGTCCACACTGCAGCATGCTCAAAGACTAGGTAAAGCGGGCTTAGTGGAAGGCAGCAGACCCCAGAGATGACCCTGACCCTGTGCTCCTCTTTTTCCCTCTGTTGTGGCCACAGGGGGGCCCTGCCCTTGAGAAGCCATGTGGTTCTTCCCACAGGCCTCTACCTCTCAGCTGGAGGATGCCCAAGGCCCCCGTTTCTGTGCCAGGCTCAAGTTCCACTTACTTTGTAGCTATGTGACCCAGGCAAACGCACCCACCTTGAAGAGACTCCTGGAAAGCACTGGCATGTGTTTGGGGCTTTCTAACTACAGCTCAGGTTGTCCTTCCTGAACGGACAACAATCTGTGTGTGCCAGGGCAGGAGGAGTCCCAGGTGGGCATGGCTGACCTCACATGGAGCCTGCGATGGCTTTTTCTTCCCTTGTCCCCAATCCAATCCCCTCCCTTACAAAGCTGTGGGGTTCCTGTGGAGAGTGGAGCCCTGACTGGGGAGCCCAAATGCTCAGGGTCAAGTGCTGGCCCTTTGGTAACAAGTGGCCTGAGGCCTGTCCATGCCTCTCTTGGGGCCTCAGTTCCGCATCTGAAGCAGACCTGGTGCTGTGCGTCTGGAGTGGTGATGAGATCAGTCCATGTCTCTTCCCTGCCCATCCTGCTCCCCTCCACTGTCTCAAACTGCTCTGTCTCGGTTGTAAGTGGCGGAAACAGTGAAAACTAGCTGAAACAGCTGCACGCTGCACTTGACCACACACACCCAGGTACCTTGCCTACTAACCTGCCCAAGAACCCTGACCTACAGGTTGGCCACAGCCCCCTGTGTCCCATACCCGGTGGGCATCTCCCTCTCTTATCTTAAATGCAGCATTTTAGTAGGGGAGCTTCACACATGGTCATTGAGTCTCTGGGGAATCATTCCCCCTGCCCCAGCCACTGACAGAATGGGAAGAAGATGGTACCTTGGGTGACAATTGGTGGAGGTCAGACCTGGGAGGAAAGAGAAGGGAGAGACTGACGCAAGCCTCACCTTTGGGAGTTAGGCATTGCCCCTGGCTGGGGAAAGAAGGCATTTTCCTGGGTCCTAGAAGTTGGTGCCAGGGAAGGCTGGGCTACTAAAGGGGACGTTCCTGTGGAGCCTATTGTCCTGACAACTTTGTGGAACTCCTAGCATGTGGCTGGCTCTGTGCTCAGCCCTGCAGGAGGACAGGGGAAGAGACTGCTCTCTGGGGGTGAAATCCCTGCTTGTGATCCATGGTGGGAATAGCATAGTGTCCTGGTTTAGAGCATCACGGGCAGGCCTGGTTCTGGTTCTGCCTCTGCCAGTCATTGGCTCTGAGGTTGGGCAGTTTGCTGAATCTCTTTGAGCTTTAATTTCCTCATCTGTGAAGTGAGCCCAATATGCTTTTTTCTGAGGCTTAGGGTGAGAGTACAGTGAGATGATCTGTGTAATGTGTTCAGCACTTAGTAGCCACCCAGGCAAGTAGAGCACTAGGAGCTCAGAGGTAAGAGGGGTAGCAGCAAAGACTTTACCCTCCCATCTGAAAGTCAGGGCTCCCACTGCCCCAACACACACCATTCACAAGACCATTCCTGTCCACCTGATCCTAGCTCTGTCCCTATGAGATGGGCAGGGGAGACCTGAGTGTTTCCTTTGTGCAAACCCTTAGGAGGCCTGGGTTGTCCAAGGCCACACAGTGATGAAAGTAGCCTGTAATTGCGTGGGCTGGCTTGGTGAGCTTAGTACCTGCTTGCACTCAGGTGAAGGGGAGGCAGTGGAGCCAGGACAGCCCTGGGCTTTGAACCACGCAGGCCTCCCACTTCAGCCACTGATGCCTGGGGCTCTGGCTCCAACCCATTCTTTGCTAGCCAGGAAGCCAGGAGAAGTAGCCAGAAATTGTCCTAGTCCTAGGTCTGGCCAAGGGAGCCTCAGAAGGCAGATGGGGATTGCTAGCCCCTCGGCTTTCTTTCAACTTGAGGAGTCAAAGCCACAGTGCTCCATCTTCCCAGATGTGCAAAGGCAGTGCCATAAAAAGTCCAGGTCTCCCAGCCTGGGCCAGGCTCTCTGAGACAAGATCCACATCCCATCCTTGAGCAGGTGGTTTCTTTTTTCCATGCATGTTTTGACTCCTTGAAATGCCTTGGCTGCTATTGATTTCCTCAAATCTACAAAGATTCCAGCTGGAAAGCTCAGTCCTCCTTAGGGCCCAGAAATGGAGGTCAAAGAAAGGGTGGGGTTATGTGTCTCTTCTCTATGTGTCTCCATCCCTACCTTGGGTCTGTCTTCCTGCCTTTGCTCATCCATGAGCATTACTGAGCACCTGCTGTTTACCCAGGCACTGAGCTGGTGCTATAGGGCATGAAGCAAGAACTTCAGATGAGACAGTTTTAAGATTTTTGTGTATAAGAGGGTAGGGCCAAGAAAACGCCAAAATTGCTGATACCTAATACAAAATATTACATGCGAGAGTCCTCCCTGCTGGCAGCTCAGAGCCTCACCTCATCCCTGCATCTCTTCCATTGTCAGCCCTAGGCCCTGGGTTAGGAAGTGTATCTTGCATATTGCATAATATGCAATAATAGTGGTGTTAATTGCACAATAAAATAAACGCAACTATTACTTTGTAGTAGATATTTAATTTAGTTTAGTTAGACTGGGCGTGGGTGGCTCACGCCTATATCCTAGCACTCTGGGAGGCTGAGGCAGGAGTTCAAGACCAGCCTGAGCAAGAGCGAGACCCCATCTCTACTAAAAATAGAAAAATTAGCTGGGTGTGGTGGTGAGCACCTGTAATCCAAGCTACTGGGGAGGTTGAGGCAGGAGGATCCCTAGAACTCAGGAGTTTGAGGTTACTGTGAGCTATGACACCCCTGCCCTCTAGCCAGGGTGACAGAGCAAGACCATGTCTCAAAACAAAACAAAAAATCAAAACAATGATAATGTAGTCAAGATTGGTGTGTTGGTTCTGGGAGACCACAGGCCCCATTCCTGAGCCCCAGGTCCAGTTACAGAGATAAGAGGAGCTGGTGAATCAACCCACTGTGGACAAGAGGGCATGAATTCATCCTCTGAAACAGCCATGGGTCCTTGTGGTTTTGGGGAAGAGTTGGGGGACATGTGAAGGACTTTATAGAGACTTGTCTGGTGGAAACAGTGAGATTTGTGTAGGAGTAGGTAGGGAAAGCATTTCTGGTGAAAGGAAGCCTGTGAACAAAGGTTCAGAGGTGGACAAGAGTCCAGAGCATTTGGAACAGCAAGGAGACTCTAGTAAGGTTTGTGTTGGGGGAAAGGGCCAGCGTCATGGATTGGGGTCAGGCTGGGAGGGCACAGAAGTGAGGCTATGAAATCTGTGCTGTCCCCCAGGACGGGGTTGCAGGGAAGATTTCTGATGTGGTCTATTTATAATGAGCAAAGAGCCCTTGGAGGCTGAGAGGAAGCTGACATGTGGGGAGAAAGTGGCACTGGGTGGGGGCAGGGCTCTTTCCATCTCTTGGACTGTAGCCTCTGACTGCAAACTCTGCAACTCCCAGCAACTCCAAGAGATCTTTCTTCCGACGTGTCATCCGGTCTTCCCTTTAAGCCCTAGTCAGATGTCTCCACCCTCAGGAAGCCCCCTCTGGTTTCCTCCCTACCCTTGGCTTACATCTCTCCCATAGCAGGGAGTATGGTGGCCACAAGCCAGAGGGACAGGCAGGCTGGCATCAATTCTTAGCTCTGCTGGCTGTGTGATCTTGAGCTAGCCACTTAAGTTCCTTTCATCATCTGTAAAATGGGCCTAAAATTACACATCTCGTGGAGACTGTCAAATGCTTAATGCATTGCCTTCCTCTTAAAAACAGAAATTACACATAACATCAGGTGTGTTTATGATCTATTCTGTATTTCCTTTAACCTTAGGCACCTATTTTTTATATTTGTGAAATCAGGATTAAATGTATACTTGGTGGGCAAGAATGTTTAATTACATTGCTGGTGTGGTTTACCACTTATGGCATCTTGGGCTGGAGGAATGTGGTCTTCCAGGTGTACTTACATTCTGCTTTCAGGTTTGAATTGGCTGGGACTGCGTCTCTCTCCACTGCCCTGCAGACACCTCAAAGGCAGGGATGTTATCTTTTCTGGGTCCCTCTGGCACCCAGCACAAGGCCTGGCCCAGGCAAAGGCCTCAAATGTTTGCTGGGCCACATTCCGGAAAGGACTTGCCCTGTCATTTGGTGTCAAGGAAGCAGGGTCAGGAAAAATACTCAAATGAAAATATTTGATTTGAGTATTTGATTCCCTATGGGATTGTTCAGGGTGTTCGCTGAAGCTCTCCCCCTGGACAGGCCAGGACTCTAGCATTCCTGCTGTGAGCCTTGAACAAATCCACCTTCTCTGAACTGTCATTTGGGGGCAAACTAAGGGCTGTGGAATGTGGCTTCTGATACTTCAAGGGGCTTTGCCAATGCTTTCCAAGGTTCAAACCAGCATGAACTGCCCACTGGGCTTGAAGGAAAGGGCTTGAGAAAGAGCTTCATGGAGGTTTATATTCTACATTCTGCTCCTTCACAGAGAATAGAGGTCATAGGCCTGATAGAGCTGGCCTCTACTACCTCACCGAAACTCTGGACACAGGGAAGGTTCCTCAGAGTACCCTGCTAGTGAGGACTTCAGAAAGAGGCACTTAAAAAATCCCTTTCTGACTCGGCACCTGTGGCTCAACAGGCTAAGGCGCCAGCCACATACACCTGAGCTGGCGGGTTCGAATCCAGCCCGGGCCTGCCAAACAACAATGACGGCTGCAACCAAAAAATGGGCCGGTGTTGTAGTGGGCGCCTGTAGTCCCAGCTACTTGGGAGGCAGAGGCAAGAGACTCGCTTGAGCCTAGGAGTTGGAGGTTGCTGTGAGCTGTGATGCCACAGCACTCTATCCAGGGTGACAGCTTGAGGCTCTGTCTCAAAAAAAAAAAAAAATCCCTTTCTATCCTCTTCCCCTTCTCCTTAGTGTTTAAATTCAGAATCTGAGGTGGAGGGAGCATGGCTGTGAGGCTGTAAGCCGGGGACAGGAGCACAAGAAAAACCCAACTCCCAGGCTGGCCCTTGTACCTCAGCCCTGGTTGACGCTTGGGGCTTAGACCCTGACTATTGGGGGTACTCGACCTCTTTCTCCATCCCCACCAGTCCTCTTGGAGTTGGCTGTGGGCAGGCAAGGGTAAGACGCTGTCATCCGGTGGTCCTGACAGATACACACATGTCTCATGCCTCCCTGAGGGAGCTCAGGTTTATTTCTAGTCAGGCTCAACTGCTGGGGAAATACATGGTGCCATCATATGTCCTTTGCCAGCTGGGAGACCTGAGGTGGCATGGTCCAATAGGCTGCGGGTCAGCCTCCTTTCCATGGATTAATGCCAGGGGGCCAGGTAGTTGACACGACTGTGGAGAGAAGGAGGGGTTAGATGGAGGCCTCCAGGGTATCCTGGGGGAAAAAATCAGTCTGTGTTCCTCTAAGCCTCCCCCCAAACCCATCTTCCTGCCCTCGAGGCTCTGAAAACACAGCTTCCATCCAGCCCCTGTGTATGTCTAGAGTCTTCCGTGGCTCCCTATTTTCTTTTGTTTTCTCAGTTGTTCTCCTTAGCTTTCAAGCCTCCCTTACTTTGAATTGCCTTATCCTTCTCTCCCACTGACTCCCAGCCATGAACTGCTTCACTCACTTTGCACCGATTTGCTGAACCTACTCTTTTAGGCAATATACCGTAATAAAACCCAGAAACTTTCTTCTGTGTGGGCACGAGGAGGGGAAGGCAGATTTTCATCAATAATGCTAGTACAGTGGTCTGAGTGCTGGAAGACAGGGACCCTTAGGGGTGACCAAGGAATGTCAGCTGGTTGAGAGAGGCAGAGGGGTCAAGAAGACTTCAATGAAATTGGAACATTTGGGCTGGGCTTGAAAGAATAAGGAGAAGTTTTCCAGGCTAAGGAGTAAGGGCTATCGCAGAGCTGAAACAGCAGGGGCAGAGGTGTGGGATTGTGCTTGGTGGCGCCACTGGGTTTGGGTGGCACCAAGAAGTCTGGTATTGCTGAAGTTTACATGGTGGAGCTGGAGAGGTGGGAGATGCCCAATTATGAAGATGTTTGAGTATCTTTGTATCACTCCCATTCTCATTCCTGTCTCCAACCCCTTACTTATGGGATGACCCTGCTGGCAACAGCAGCCCTGTCTTTTCGGATTGCATCCTAGGAGGCAGATTCTTGGCTTCATCAGTCACATTTCTTCTTCTTCTGTTTTTTTGAGACAGAGTCTCACTTTATCATCCTGGTTAGAGTGCCGTTGCATCACAGCTCACAGCAACCTCCAGTTCCTGGGCTTAGGTGATTCTCTTGCCTCAGCCTCCTGAGTAGCTGGTACTACTCAGGCACCTGCCACAGCACCCGGCTATTTTTTGTTGCAGTTGTCACTGCTGTTTCAGCTGGCTGGGGCCAGGTTTGAACCCTTGGTATATGGGGCTGGCACCCTACCCAGTGAGTCACAGGCACCGCCCATCTGCCACATGTCTTATCTATTTACTCTGCTTCCAAGTAACGACCTCCCCCCCCCCTTGCTTTTGGCTTCCTCTGGGCCAAACCTAGTGGAATATGCACACACACCCCAGTCCCACCCCCACCTCGCCCAGGGAGCTGTGCATTTGCCAGGTGCAGATGTCTCAGGAGAGAAGCAGCTCGCACCCCCTGAGATTGCCCAGGAGGGGACCTTCTCCCTCTCCAGGCTGTCCGCTTAGAAGTTGATCTGAGTATGGGCCCTGAGGTTGCCCTGCTCAACCCGGGCGGGGGCGTGGCCGGCTGCAGGGCGAGGCGGGGTCACTCCCTTACCTGTAATGGGATCCAAAGCTTCGGAAGGTGTTCCTGGGAAATAACGAGGTGAGTGTCCGAGGTGGACAGGGCGCCTCTCCGGGCACCTCACTCCCACCTTGGGGGCCACCCCCTTCTCCGCCATCCCACTGAAGGATTACTCTGCGCCTTCACTGCCTCTACACCGAAAAGGTGAAGTTGCCAGGGTCCAGATTGACAAGGTGAACCATTTGATAGGAATTGCAACATGTATTCATTTTGAAATTGCGATTTTCTTGTAGCATATTGGAGTCAATCGATTTTTCCCAGGTCTCACATTTCCAAGGGCCCCAGTGTGCACTAGGGAAGGGACAAAGACCCCACCCTCCCTTCTTCAGGTACGGGCTCCCCAGGCGTGTGGCAGGTATCACTTACAAGGAGTCGAAAGGCAGGGGCTTCTGTCCATAGCGGTCCAAGCTGGGGTTCTGATTGAGGCAGTACTGTGGCGGACCACAAGGATGGGCGGCCGGTGAGGGGGAAACATTGACCCACACTCCCTCCCGCCCACGCTCCATATAGAGCTCTCTGCGAGACATTTTGGTCAGGGGACTGGGAGACTGCTCTGAGTCTTCTCCCTCCCCACCAGGACCTTCGGAGACCTGTCAGCGTGCAGCCGTACCCGCCAGGTCTGGGTCACCTCGGGCTTCAAGTACCGCACCGCGTAGCCGCTGAAACTCTCGACTGCAGAGACAGAATCCATTCTTAGGCGGCCAACCTGCTCCGGACAAGCCCCGCCCCCTGGCCTAGGCCCCGCCCCACATTGCGCCTAGAACAGGCCACGCCTCCACCGCCTCGCTGGGTCAAAGCCCCGCCTCCACATCCTTTTTCGCTAGTCCTCAGGCCCTGCCGGGTGGCAGCACCCCCTGGTCTGGACCTGGCCCCTGCCTCCTTCCCCGGACGAGCCCCGCTTCCAGGTCCCTTGCCAGTTTCAGTCCCTCCGACTGTAAGTGCCCAAGCCGCTCCCCAGCTCTTCTGCCCTGTCCCTGCTGGAGCCAGCAGTCCACACTCCCCAGTCCAGCCCTACAGTCCCGGTGCCCATCAATCTCCGCAGCCCTAGAGCTTCCTCTATGGCAGGTAGACCTACCTTTCTTGCTTGGGCAGGGTAGCTTGAACTCTCCGCTCGAGGACACCAAGCGGGACCAGTCCTCGATGGCGCGCGTGAAGCAGGGCCAGTCGACCCGGTTGATGCCTGGCGCGATGGGAGCCAGCTTTCCCTCGAGGTACCTGTTGCGGAGTTTCCGGCCTGCGGCTGTGATGTCCTGTGAGGGTGATGTGGGTCAGGACTGTGGCTGTGGGTGTAGCCTGGGAGGCCATCCCAGAAAAAATCATAGGCATGAGTTGACAATTGGCCCATCTGACCGATGGGATTCCCAAAACTGGGAACCAGGATGGGGGTGGTGCTGGTGCTGGTGGTGGTAGAGGTGGGGTCCCAAATAGGCAGCTGAGGAAGTGCTCGGGAAGTAGAGCTGAAGACCAGAGGAGCTTCCACCTGGGTGCAGGCTGGAGCCCCTTAGCAAACCCAGGGCCAGGGGAAAAGGATACTCACCAAACACTGTAGGGGTTTGTTGGGGACCCCGAGGAGTGTAAAGTGGGCATTGTCAAACTCATCTGTTGAAAGAAGAGAAAGAGAGACGAGATGCCTTTTCTAGCAGGTGTCACAGGCACACAAGGAGAGATTTGGCCCGCTCTGTGCTTTAAAAAGTTTTTGAAATATCTAATGACTTAAAAACACTTAATATAAAATAGTATCCACTTATCACTCCTTACAACAGAATACATTCCAAATAGATCAAAATAATAATAAAAAGATTTCATTCAATGTGACAAATAAAGCTGTAGACATACTAGAAGAAAACATGGGCAAATTTCTTTATAATCTTGGGGTGGGGGTAAGCCTTAATAACTTTAATTAAAAATTCAGACACTTTAGGGCAGCACCTGTGGCTCAGTGGGTAGGGTGCTAGCCCCATATACCAAGGGTGGCGAGTTCCAACCTGGCCCCAAACTGCAACAAAAAAAACAGTGGGGGGTTGTGGCGGGTGCCTGTAGTCCCAGCTACTCTGGAGGCTGAGGCAAGAGAATCACCTAAGCCCAAGAGCTGGAGGTTGCTGTGAGCTGTGACGCCAGCCCATTCTAATGAGGGTGAGACTCTGTCTCAAAAAAAAAGAAAAGAAAAAAAAATCCAGACACTTTGAAGAAAAGATCAATAACTTTGGATACACAAAAATAAACTTCTACAGGGGAAAACATGAAAGAAGTCAAAAAACAAACCGGAAAAAATTTTCACTTATTTTATAGATGAAAGGCAATTCCTCTAATGTTGAAAGAGCACCTAGAAACCAAGTCAAAAAAAAAAAAAAAGAAGAAAAGAAAGAAAAGGCAAAAAAGAAAGAAAAACAGGTAAACAGCATGCATAAGTAGTTCACACACAAATGCAAGAAATATAAATGGTACCTCCTAAATATATGAAAAGATGTTCCTTCCATTTATAAAATGAATGCGTATTCAAACTGCATTAAGATAGCAATTTTTGCCTATCAGATTGGAAACAATCCAAAGGTTAATGCAGTTTTTGGAAACATGGGCTTTGATACATTGCCAGAGTGGGAAGAGATTGATTGGGGCCTATGGAGAGCAACTGGCAATGATTATCAGAACTATAAATATGCACATGCCTGCCTTTTGACATTACAGTACTACTTCTGGAAGTTATCTCATTTTACAGTTGCACTAGTGATGATGTGGGTGGAATGTTACCCATTTCATTGTTGTTTGTAATGGGAACTGATTGGAAACAGCTCAAATGTGTGTCATTAAAGGACCAGATAAATTATACTACATCCTCACTGTGTGTAGCTATTAAAGATAAAAGATAAATTGAGGAAGTTCTCTATACAAGACCTCCAAGATGCACAAGAGTGTATACCACATACTACCATTCATTTAAGAACCTAAAACTCGATTGGATGCAGAGAAGAATATACATTCCAATTACGACTGTAACTAAATCATCAAACTTCGCATTGCAAATAGTGGGATATGGAACCCAGGAGCCACCCCCTGCAGGGTTATGGCAAATGCGACATCCATCACTGTGAAAGATTCTGACCAGCAATGTTTAACCTGGCTAATCAAGCCTCTATACCTAACTTCTAGTTTAGAAAAAATAGGCTAATAAGGTAAAGAATGCCACAAGGAAAAAATCACTGACATTCACCAAGTAAGATGGTTTACAATATAACTGTTTGAAACTCTTTTAAAAGTCCATAATGAGCTGGGCTTGGTGGCTCACACCTGTAATCCTAGCACTTATGGGAGGCTGAAGCAAATGAGTTGCTTAAACTCAGGAGTTCAAGACTAGCCTGAGCAATAGCAAGATACCATCTCTACTAAACAAACAAACAAAAAATAAAACTAGCCGAGTGTTGTGGTGGGTGCCTGTAGTCCCAGCTACTTGGGAGGCTGAGGCAAGAGGATCCCTTGAGTCCAAGAGTTTGAGGTTGCTGTGAGCTCTGACACCATGGCATTCTACCCAGAGTGGCAGAGTGAGACTCTGTCTCAAAAAAAAAAAAAAAAAAAAAAAGTCAATATTGGTTGGGGATGGTGGCTCACACCTGTAATCTTAGCACTCTTCGAGAGCAAGGTGGGAAGATCACTTGAGCCCAGGAGTTTGAGACCAGCCTGAGCAAGAACAAGACCCTGCCCACCACCCCACCCCCACAAATAGAAAAATTAGTCAGGTGTCATGGAGGCACTATCATCTAAGCTGTTCAGGACGCTGAGAGAGTAGGATCGCTTAAGCCCAGGAGTTTGAAGTTGCCGCAAGCTATGATGATGCCATTGCACTCTAGCCTGGGTGACAGAGTGAGAGGCTATCGCAAAAAAAAAAAAAAAAAAAGTCAGACTGTGCAGGATGGCTCACCCCTTACCTCCTAGCACTCTAGGAGGCTGAGGTAAGTAGATTGATTGATCTCAGAAGTTTAAGACCAGCTTGAGCAAGAATGAGATCCTGTCTCTGTTAAAAATAGAAAAAACTAGCTGGGTGTCATGGCAGGCACCTGTAGTCCCAGCTACTCAGGAAACTAAAGCAAGAAGGCTCACTTGAGTCCAGGAGCTTGAGGGTTGCTGTGAGCTATGACACCATGGCACTCTACCGAGAGTTTTTTGAGACTCTTAAAAAACAAAACAGCCTGCCCCAAAGTCAATATTGTGCTAGGATGGAAAGAAGGACTGTGTTAGACTAAGACTAAAGACAATTGCAATGTACAATCCTATAATGAATCTTGATTCCAAATAATTTTTTTTAAGCAATAAAAGGCATTTTTAAAGTAACTGGGAAAATTTTAATATGGTCTGGCTATTAAGTATTATGAAATTATTAACTTTCCTAGGTTTGATAATGGCATTGTGTTATGTAGGACGCTGTGTCATTGGGAGCTGCTTGTGAAAGTGTGTATGGGGCGGTGTCTGTGGCTCAAAGGAGTAGGGTGCCAGCCCCAAATGCCAGAGGTGGTGGGTTCAAACCCAGCCCTACCCAAAAACTGCAAAAAAAAAAAAAAAAGGGCAGCAGCCCCACATACCGAGGGTGGCAGGTTCGAACCCAGCCCTGACCAACTAAAACAGCAGTGACAACTGCAACCAAAAGAACAAACAAAAAAAAGAAAAAAGTGTGTATGAATGGACTCTGTGTGTGAGAGAGAGACAGAGAGAGAGAGAAAGGCACAAATATGGCACAAATCAATTAAGCAGGTGGAAAGTAATGGGTGCTCATAGTAATATTCTTTTAATTTTTTTTGTTTGAAATGTTTATAATAAGACATTGGAGAAAGAACATATGTTTGTATCTGCATTAGTAAACAATGGAAAGATGCATTAGAAATGAAGAATGGTTTCCAGCAAGAGAGACTGGGAGTGAGTCTTGCCACTATGTATGTTGTTACAGGGTTTTGAGTTTTGAAATTGTGACTGTTACTTTTATTTACAGCCTATGCTTACAATGGAATACATATCTAAATCAGAACTTTCCTTACAAATCTAGATTCTTGGCTTCTCTTGGAAGCAGGAAACTGGAAGAACAGATGACTTTGCTGGCCCTTCCCACATAGCACCACTAGTAGGAGCACTTCGAGTGGGCAGGTGTGGGTGCCCACTGCACATGCAGGTGCTCCACGCACCGTTGGCCCCTTCTTCCTCTACCCAATGTGTTCATTTGTGTTTCCCATTGGGGCACTTCTGGGGATCTCCATGCAGTTTCTGAAACCATCACAATTCCAGTTACCAAGCCGGAGCCTAAATGGGGCCCTGGACTGCACCCCCCCCCCACTCACCCAACACAAACTCCTGTTGACTTTATCCTCTAAATACATTCCAGATTCCTTCAGAACCAAGCTCCTCAGCCCATGCAGGGTTATTTCCTGGGCCCATGGGCTTTTGCTCTTATTCATGGGGAGTGTAAGGAGGGGATCTTTCCCTCCCTTCTCCAGATGGAGAGATGATCCGGTGACATCAGTATTGTTGCTGTCATTATGCCTCTTACTACTGCACCAACCAACCTCTCAACCTCTGCCCAGTTCTCTCTCTCTCTCTCTTTTTTTTTTTTTTGTAGAGACAGAGTCTCACTTTATCGCCCTTGATAGAGTGCCGTGGCGTCACACAGCTCACAGCAACCTCCAACTCCTGGGCTTAGGCGATTCTCTTGCCTCAGCCTCCCCAGTAGCTGGGACCACAGGCACCCGCCACAACGCCTGGCTATTTTTTGTTGCAGTTTGGCTGGGGCAGGGTTTGAACCTGCCACCCTTAGTATATGGGGCCAGCGCCCTACCCGCTGAGCCACAGGCACTGCCCAGTTCTCTCTCTATTAACAACGCCACCACCACCACCACCAGCATTTGTTGAGCTTTTTATTTTTCTTTTGAGTCAGAATCTTATTCTGTCATCCTGTGTAGAGTGTCATGGCATGATCATAGATTACAATAACCTCAAAACTCTTGGGCTTAAGAGATCCTCTTGACTCAGACTCACGAGTAGCTAGTACTATAGGTGCCTGCCATTACAACCAGGTAGTTTTTCATATATATATATATTTTGAGACAGAGCCTCAAGCTGTCACCCTGGATAGAGTGCTGTGGCATCACAGCTCACAGCAACCTCCAATTCCTGGGCTCAAGCAAGTCTCCTGCCTCCACCTCCCAGGTAGCTGGGACTACAGGCACCTGCTACAACGCCTGGTCATTTTTTGGTTGCAGCCGTCATTGTTGTTTGGTGGGCCCGGGCTGGATTCAAACCCACCAGCTCAGGAGTACGTGGCTGGAGCCTTAGCCCGTTGAGCCACAGGCGCCGAGCCAGTTTTTCCTATTTTTAGTAGAGCTAGGATCTCACTCTTGCTTAGGCTGGTCTCGAACTCCTGAGCTCAAGTGATCCTTCCACCTGAGCCTCCCAGAGTGTGAGGATTACAGGCGTGAGCTCCATGGCTGCCATTTGCCGAGCTTTAACAGCTTGTCACTCCTTTGCTCCCTTTTAATTCTGTGAGGCAGGGCCTGTCCTCTTTTTTTTTTTTTTTTTAATTTTATTTTTATTTCGGATTAATGTGAGGGTACAAACAACTAGGTTACAATGTTTGCATTTGTTAGGTAGAGTCCCTCTTGTAGTTGTGTCCCACACCTAAGAGGTGTGCCACATGCTCTCTCTCTCATTGTGTTTTTTGTCGGAGCTCAGCAGTGTCCACCTCCCCCTAGGGACTGTACTGAGAAGGAAACAGAGGCTCAGACCTGTCGGAGGTTTCCTGGGAGGGGAGCAGCAGAGCCAGGTCTGACCCTTTTAGTCCTTTCAGCAGCCACTCATGGCATTTCCCTCTGAGATCGCTTCCCTCCAAACCATCGCCCCTTCCCCAGAGGCCCAGAGGGGATCCAGCGCCTTGGCCTGACCTTTCCGGCAGTAGGTGGTGGTCTGGCAGTGCTCATCCGTAAGGCAGCCCTTGACGTTGTCCATGTCTATGTGGCGCAGGGTGGGCAGCGCCGGGTGGTAAAGCTGCTGTTTCACGCTGGCCAGCTGGTTGCGCTGCCGCTCCAGGGGGAGCGGGATGACAGGGGATGTACACACGTGGGTGCAACCATCGTCCCAGGGCACCAGGTTGATGATGTGGGCCATAGCTGGGGAGCAGAGGGTACTGAGGGGAACACCCTGGGCTCATGCTAGCCAGATGCCATTCCATGTAGGAACACAATCTTGGCCAGCGCTGATTTGTTTACTTGTCAAACACTTACTGAGCACCTACTGTGTGCCAGGAAGTATTTGAGGAGCTCAGCATGTGGTGGTAGGAGCACACAGACAACAGACAGACCTCCGCCTCCCAGACACACACACACAGGATATGCTAGGGGCTGTGGGGGAGGTCAGTGCAGGTGTGTGACGGGAGGCTGGGGTTGGGGCCTTCAAGGAATAGTCTAAAAGAGGTGGCATTTGAGTCTATTTTGAAGTAAGAAACAGGAAAGGGCAGAAGTGGACTCAAAAATGTAGCTTGGTATGCTGTAGGCTGCTGAGTGAATAATTGTGGACTTGCCTTAGCTAAGGAAGGTATCTGGCATTTCAAAATTCTACAGAGAGACATAGCAGAGTTTTAAGGAAGGGGAGTGACATGATAGACTTGAACTAGAAAAACATTGCTGGTTACTCAATACCTCTTTAAAGGGAGATATTCCCAGGAGACTTTCAGTCATTTACATGTTAGTGAGAATTGTTGACTCAGCTTGTTTCCTTCCTGACCCTGAGTTAGAAGTGAGAGATGAAGGTGGGAGATCGGTAGGCAGGAGGAAAGAGGGCCTTGAACACTGGAGGCACAGAGAGTAGATGTGACAAGGCATGGGGAAACTGCCCAGGGGGTGGGTCTGCATATGGAGGGACAGGGAGCTGAAGCCCAGAGACAGGAAAGAGAGGGCCCCAAGATTCTGACTCAATGACAGCAGCTACCTCACCTGCAAGGCACAGGCCTACATGTACAAACTTATGAGGACTTTCTGCTCTTTGCTCAATAGGCAGAAGAGGAAGAGAGGTCAGGCTGGACCAGCAGTGTACAGCATTCCAGTGCCTATGGACAGCAGCAGAATGCAGGAACATTGTGCAGAGACAATGCCCATTGCAGCCTGATTGTGAGGCACCCACTCCTTGGCAACCTTGGCAACCACAGGCTCTGAGAAGAGGCCCCTGCCAGAATTCCTGTGCACTGGGCACTTCCTTTCAGCCTTCCTGAAGGCTGTGGTTTCTTAGGCTTCAGCACAGGCCAGGCATCTTGGGAAGTGTCAGAAAGGGAGCTGGGGCTTCCTGAAGGTGTCCAGGCCAAGGCAGGCAAGGGATGGATGCTGAGCCCCCGCCAGGCATTCTGTGTGACTCTGGGTTATACTTTGTCTCTTTCAGAGCCTCAAGCCTCCCCTCTGGGTTAGGAAAGGGTTCTGGGTCCTGCATTAAGGGTGTCTGGGAGCTGAGAGGGCCCTGCACTCCCTGCAAACTTCAGGGAAAAGAGCACTGCACTATTGCCCGGCCCTTGGATCCATAGGAGGTGGGGATTAGCTGTGGCCAGTATCCAGGGTGAGCTCGAGGGGATCAGGGAGAGTGGTGGACTCAGCAGGCCAGGGATTAGCAGGTGATACTCCACCCCAGCTGCCTGAAGGACTGCACGCTTCCTCCCTCCCTGGAAAGTCAGGCTGTGAGGGCCTCAGCCCAGCAAAGCCCTGGGGTTTGTCCACTAAACTTGATCAGAACCATTACAGACAGACCCCCAAGGTGGAGAAACCTGGAAAGGCTGAATTTATTTGCATACATTGGCATATGCCTTGCATATGCCTACCCAGGTCCTGAATCCAAGTGATCCTAGGGTCCTACTACAAGATTCCTGTAGGATTGGGGTTCCCAGTTACTTCTCCTCCAATGCTCTGCGTAGCCCCAAGTCCTGGGCCTTACAGAAAATGTTCCCAGAGTTGACTCCACTCGTCACCCCTCCCCCAATTTATTTTTTGACTCTTAAAAAAATTATAAACAAGAAGAAAATATAGAACATGCATAAATACATAACTAATAATTTATAAAGCAAGACCCCATGTAACTACTACCCAGGTCAAGACATGGGGTGCTACTTTGCAAAACAGTTTAGCAGCTTCTTAAAAAGTGAAACAAACTTTCCATATCATTGGGTCATATGGAAATCCTACCCCTAGGAATCTTCCAGAGAGAAATAGAAGTATATGTCCACATAAATACTTGCATGCAAATGTTCTTAGCAACATTGTTTTCAGCCCCAAAGTGGCTGTAAGTCCCAGTGTCCACTGAAAGTGGATAAAAGTAAGTGGATAAAAAGAAGTGTAATATATCTATACCATGCAATACTCTGAGGCAATAAAAAGAAATTAAATACTGATACATGCTAGGAAGTGGATGAACCTCCAAAACATTCTGCTGTATGAAAGAAACTAGACATAAAAACCCCATCTGTTATCTGATCCATTTATATAAAATGTCCAGAGAAGGCAAATCCATAGACACAGAAAGCTGGTTGGCTGGGGCTAAGGGTGGCAATGGAGGGAGATTGTCACCTAGCCTGAGAGATCTTAGTGGGGAGATAGAAATGTTCTCAAACTAGGTGGTCAGCGGAGTTGTATAGTTCAGCCAATTTACTAAAACAATCATTGAGCTGTACACTTAAAATTTATGGCATATAGGGCGGCACCTGTGGCTCAGTGGGCCCCATATACTGTGGGTGGCGGGTTCAAGCCCGGCCCTGGCCAAACTGCAACAAAAAAAATAGCCAGGTGTGGTGGTGGGAGCCTGTAGTCCCAGCTACTCGGGAGGCTGAGGCAAGAGAATCGCCTAAGTCCAAGAGCTGGAGGTTGCTATGAGCTCTGATGCCATGGCACTCTAGCGAGCATGACAAAGTAAGACTCTGTCTCTTAAAAAAAAAAAAATTATGGCATACAAATTCTACCTCCAAAATATTGTTTTTTAAAAATAGATGCAGGTTAAATTAATAAAAGAGGCTTGGTGCCTGGGGCTCAGCAGAACTATATACACCAGAGCTGGTGGGTTCGAATCCAGCCCAGGCCCGCCGAACAACAATGACAACTATAATAAAAAAGTAGCCGGGTGTTGTGGCAGAAGCCTCTAGTCCCAGCTCCTTGGGAGGCTAAGGCCAGAGAATCGCTTAAGCCCAAGAGTTTGAGGTTGTGTGAGCTGTGACACCATGGCACTCTTCATGGGGACAGCTTGAGACTCTGTCTCAAAAATTAATTAATTAATTAATTAAAGCAAGACATGGGGCCTGCCAGTCCCTAGATGCTGCCACAATCCCAACCCCAGCCTGGCCAGAGAGAACCAGTTTCCTGCTTTATGGTGTAACCACTATGGTTGCAACCGTAGACAAGACAGGTTAATTTTGTTGTTTGGGAATTTCATATGCAAGGACTGCCGGGGCCTTTTGAATCTGGCTTCTCTCCCTGCATGTATATGCACATGAGAGTCACTGTATGGTGAAGCTGTGGGGTGTAGCTGTGGTTTGTTCATTTTGCTCACCCTGGAGCCCATTACTCTTCACCCAGTCCCAACTCTGCCCTCCTTCCCGCTCTGCAGGACTTCCGCCCAGGGTGCATCTCAGGCCTCAGCTACTGCAGCGGCCCTCTGGGTACTCCCCACGCCAACACAGCCGCTGCCCTGTGGGTTGACCTCCCCCCCATGCTCCTGGAAGCGCCTCAGTCTCCTTTGCTAGCTCCTGCACTCTCCCCACCCTCTGTGAGGGCCAGAGTGTTCTGGGTGTCACCCCTGGTCCTCTCCTTCATTTTCCTCGGATTCCCTGATGATCTCAGTCCTGAGGCTTTAAGCATCATTTAACCATCATCCACAGCAGATGCTTTCACCTCTCCCTTAGCTCCTCAGACACCCCATCGCTACCTACTGCTCATTTCCGCCTGGATCTGGCTATTTCTCGGACATCTTTACAAAGTAGAATTCATGATTTTTCCCTCCAAAACGTGTTCTCCCAACCTCCAGCCCCAGGTCTCCCCTTTGCAGTAAACGTCCCACCAGCCACCTGGTTACCCAAGCTAAGCACACTTTTCCATCCCCTTGCACTTCTATCTCTACTGCCACCAGCCCTGCCATCTTTCCCAATCAGGCTGGAGGCAAAGGTGCGTGAATGATGACACTGGCTGTCACTCGCAGGCCCAGGCAGAGCAGAGGAGCTCACTGGTCCCTGAGGAGCCTGGCTGCAGGTGCCATGGGAAGGCACTCTCACTCCTGCAGCCTGGTCCCTGAGGGCAGGGCAGGGACCACTTTGAGCTTTGCAACTGGGTTCTGGTCTTTGTGGCAATAGAGAACATTATTCTAGTTGCCTTGGGGGTGGGAGCTGCATGTCAAAGGTCCTGAGGTCCGGCTATGTAGGAAGAGCACAGGCGTCATCCAGCACAAATTAGCTTTTCCCTCTGAGGCCTTCTAACCAGCTTCTTGTTCCCCTCCTGCCACCACGTGGCAGCCACACAGATCAGATCTAGCCCCTCTTCAAAACCTTCATGGGCTTCCAGGGTCCATCAACTAACCCCCAAACTCAGCAGGCACAGAGGCTCACGCCTGTAATACTAGCACTTTGGGAGGCTGAGGCAGATGGATTGCTTGAGTTCAGGAGTTTAAAACCAGCCTGAGCAAAAGCAAGACCCTATCTCTACTAAAAATAGAAAAACTAGCCGGGTTTTGTGGCAGGCGCTACTTTGGAGGCTGAGGCAAGAAGATCACCTGAGCCCAAGAGTTTGAGGTTGCTGTGAGCTATGATGATGCCATTAGCACTCTACCCAGAGCAACGGAGTGAGACTCTGTCAAAACAAAAACAAAAACAAAAAAACGTTCTGTGGACCAGCAGCCTAATGTGAGCTGACCTGGTCCCCTCCTCTCTCACCACTCTCCCCTACACCCACCAAGCTCAGAAACTGTGGTCCCCTTTCTGTTCCTTCAGGCACTATTCCAGCCATGGGACATTTTGCCCTGTGGCGCCTCTGCCCGGAGCACTGTTCACCCACATCTTTTCACAGTTGACTCTTTCTTGCTTTTTACGTCTCAGCTCAAATATTTATCTACTTTTTCATAGAGGTGTGTCTACCTCCTCCCTCTCCCCCACCACGCACATCTCTGCCCTTGTTTCTTTTATGGTACTTATATAATTTGGAATATTTCTTTATTTGCCATTAATCTATTTTGTTTTTATCTTCTTTGTTGGAAGATAAGCTCCGTGGGGACAGGGCCTATGTCTGTCTGTTTCAACATGCCAAGGCAGGCTTGCTGCTGGGTGCATAGGAAGAGTTCTGGAAATCCTACAGATCACCCAATCAATCCCCCGCCCTTTGCTGAACATCCCTCTATCACACCCTCACCCGGGGCTGCCACTGGATGGAGCCCCTCTTCTCTGAGCCTCTGTCTCTCCCACCTCCTCTCCCTAGATCTCCATCTCCCTTCTAGCATCCAACTTCAGTGCACAGGGAGGGTCAGAGGCATCAGTCACCCACCAGGCCTACGGTCCACAGTAAAGACTCAGCCCTAGCGGAGCCCAAGGTAAGAGACCCTCCCAAGCGACAGAAGACTCTGGCACTGGGGCTGGATGGCTGGGGTATGCCTCCTGCCACTGCTGAGAGTTGGCCAGCCCCTGCCACCTTGAGGAGGCTCCAGGAAACACACGGGACTCCAAGCTGTATTCTCCCACCAGCCACTTTGTGGTTTGTCCAAGGTGTATGTGAGACTGAGCCCTTGGCACCTGGGGAGGTCTCCAGGCAACCCTTAGTAGTGCAAACCTGGGGGCCACATCCCCGCTGACCACTGTGGAGTGCTGCTGGCTCCCTGGACATCAACCACCTCTTTTCTTCCCCACCCCCATTCGGCACCTGCTAATCCTTTGCACACGACCCAGCCTGTCCACTGCCAATTAATCCCCCTTGGGTCTGAGAGGCCAGCTTCGAGTGGCAGCAAGAAGACAATTGCTGGCTGACAGTGGGCATCTGAGCAGGTAACTCAGGATGAGGTAGAGGCTTGGTGGGACCCTTGGTGGGATCCCCTTGTTCTCCTTCTAGAAAGGTCTTTAGGCAAGAGGAAACTGACCCAGTGGAAGGCTGCAGCTTACCTCTCCCCGGGGAGCTCAGACTTCAGCCTGCACCAGAATCTTCAGGGCAGCTTGTGAAGTAAGAATTCTACTACTTCTTGGAGGGTTTGGGGAACCCAAGAATCTGTATTTCCTTTTCTTCTTTTTCTTCTTTTTTTGTTTTGTTTGTTTGTTTTGTTTTGAGACAGACTCTTGCTCTGTTACCTGGGCTAGAGTGCTGGGGCATCATCATAGCTCATCGCAACCTTAAACTCCTGGGTTCAAGTGATCCTCCTGCCTCAGCCTCCCAGCAGCTGGGACTACAGATGCTGCCATCATGTCCAGCTGAGTTTTCTAGTTTATAGATGGGGTCTCCCTTACTCAGGCTGGTCTCAAACTCCTGAGCTCAAGTGATACTCCCCTGGGCTTCCCAGAGTGGAAGGATTACAGGCACGAGCCATCGTGCCCAGCCTGGAATCAGTGTTTTCACCAGCTGCCTAGAAGATTCTGAAAACACAGGTGATCCAACATCATGGGGCCCTGAGCTGTCACTCCCAGGTCCCCCTTCCCACCTGAGCCTCCCCCATCAAAGTGGAGTCAGCAGGGACAGGGCAGAAAGATGGTAGGGCCCTATAAAAATCCCCATCCAGAAAGAAATGGCTGAGTCCAGGGTAAGAAAAAAAACTGAAGGTGGGAAAAGCTTCTCTAGTCATTTCCAGAAGGCTCGAAAATACAAGCCAGAATTGCTCCCTACTGGGAAATGACCTACAGGTATGGCTTACAGAAGAGGCCAAAACTCGGCAAACATCAGGACCACCCCTGGGTAGGTGTGAGGCAGGTGGAATTGGGCAGCCCCTAGTGTAAATTAAGCTTGGCCACTAGCTGGTTGTGTTGCCTTGGGCAAGCCTATGGGCCTTTCTGTGCTTTGTGATGACAACTCTTATTTTACTGGGGGTGGGGGCATGGGATGTGGTGTCAGAAAGGAAGATGAGTTTGGTTGTGGGTGGAGAACTCAGTTCTGGCTCTTGTGGCTGCCTGTGACCTGCTGGGGTCAGTGGACACTGTCATCCCAACATGTGACTTTGGGCAGTTCTATATCCTCCACCCCCAGGGAAAGGGAAGACCAGAGGTGGCATGTCTGGCCCAAGTTCACTTTTTGGAGGCTGGACCAGGGTTTTGCACCTACCACATCCTCTTATGGGAGAAGCAGGACTGCTGAGGCCAGAGCAGGGACAGAGGTCAGGGCTGTGAGTAGAAGGGCCCAGAGCCCTGAAGAGCTGCATGCCGGGACAGGTTCCTGGGACCAGGGTTCCTGGCAGAGAGGGGCACATACGCATTTTGCAGATGCCTGGGCTGCCCATGGCTGGGGAGGGCTGGGGTACTCCCATGCCAGGCACTGCCTTGGAAGGGCCCGTCCAGGGCTGAGAGTTTGCAAACATTGACCTGTGTGGTGCCCACCAGGCCGGGCCATCCTGTGGGGATTTAGTTGTAAGGGCTGGGGCTTCCCATTCCCCAAAGATAAATGAACTGGAAACTGACCCCATGTAAGGTGTATTCCACAGCACAGTAAACCATGAAAAGAGGCCTGCCTACCTGGCACTCTATCTTAAAAATTAAAAAATCATGAGCATAGGTTAATTTTCTCTTAATCAAACAGATTTTCCACTCATATGTTACTCATAATGTATACAGGATATTTGACAATGAGTGACTATTATGACCCCATAATAGTCATAGCCAACATTTCTTAAGTCCTTGGCATGTGGCAGTCACTGTTCTGAATATGTTTCACTTATCAATTCATTTCATCCTCACAATGGCCCCATGAGGTAGGTATCCTCACTAATACCCCCATTTTACAGACAGGCTAACTGAGGCACAAAGAGTTTAACTGACCTGCTTTTGACTTGACTCTAGAGCATGTACATCTTCTCATGTTAGTTCAAAGAGATTTGCTTCTTTTTTTATTTTTTATTTTTATTTTTGAGGTGAGAGCCTCAAGCTGTTCACCCTGGATAGAGTGCCGTGGCATCACAGCTCACAGCAACCTTCAATTCCTGGGCTCAATCGAGTCTCCTGCCTCTGCCTCCCAGGTAGCTGAGACCACAGGCACCCGTCACAATGCCTGGCCATTTCTTTTTGGTTGCAGCCATCATTGTTGTTTGGCAGGCCCCGGCTGGATTCAAACCCGCCAGCTCAGGTGTATGTGGCTGGCGCCTTAGCCTGTTGAGCCACAGGTGCTGAGCCTTGCTTCTTTTTTTAAAATGGCTCCATAATATTCCATTATCAAACATATTGTAATTTACTAAGTACATGCCCTTCTTACAGAAGAACAAATGTGTACTTGTCAATAACCAGTCTCCTCTTGATGGATATTTAGGTATTTTTCATTTTTGCTATGACACTGTTGCAACCAACCTCTTTATACACATGTACAAGGTTGGACAATTAAGTTCTTGAATTCATCCTAGAAAAAGTGCTACATACCTCATTACTGACTATCACCATGGTCACCTTTGAGGTACCCCCCTTGGCCATCTGGTGACCATCATGATATTCAGCAGTGAGGTATGTAGCACTTTTTCTAAGATGAGTTTGAGAACTTAATTGTCCAACCTTGTATGTGTGGCCTTGAGTAATTCTATAAGGTAAATACTTAGAGATATAATTGTAGAAATATTTTTAAGGATGACGAGAGGAAAAGGAAATGTACAACTCACAAAAGTGGCCTGTAAATGGTGGCAGTGATGGTGAGCACTCTGCCTCTTATAGGCATCAGGATGTTGGGCTGGGTCCAAAGGGTGCTGCCCCAGCCCCCAGGGACCCCCCAGAAGACCAAGGTGAAGGAAGAGGAGGAAGCAGAGCCAGAGGTGGAGCCAGAGGTGGAGCCAAAGATAGAACCAGAGCCTCAGCCTGAAACAGGCCCCAAGGAGCCTGAGCCAGAGGTCAAGTCCATGGTGAGACATAGAGGTTGATGAGGGGCAGGCAGGCTGGCCTTCCTGCTTGGGGACTTCTTATCCTGGGCCACCTGCTCTCTATGGCCCTTCTATAATTTGAGCCAGAAGGGTCACCTGGTCCAGCACTCATACAAATGATGCAGCTCAGGCCCACAGAGTGGGTTGCCCCAAGGCTAGCTTTTTATGTAAAAGGTTATATAGTAAATATCTTAGGCTTTATGGGTCATGTTTCTCTGTTAATTACTCAACTCTGCCATTATAGTGTGAAGACAGAGACAGATAATGCATACACAATACAATTTATTAACAGAAACATGCAATAGGCTGTATTTGGCCACAGGCCATGTTTTGCCAAACTCTAGAGTCTAGAACTGACCTACTCAAAGGAGGCAGGCCATGAACTGTTTCCAGTCTAGGATGAGATCAGCAGCTTGCACCAGAATGTAAATCTACTATGTTAACTAAGCACACTGCTTAATTTAGTTGCTATTTGTTTTTTGGTAAGACTTTCTCAGTGAAGGAAGCGAATATCATCATGGGCCAGTAACAGTTTGCAGATGGGCACCAGTCCATGAGCCACACTTTGAGGATCATTTCTCCAGAACTTCCCTTTGAGCACATCAGAACTTGCCAATTCTCATTCTATCCGTTCAGGAGTCTGATGACAACAAATTCAGCGGCTCACTTCGACAGATTTGATTTAGCTTTGAACTGATGCCAGGTCCTGAGCTTAGTGCTGAAGGCATAAAGATGAATAAGGGGCTTCGCTGACAAATACCCAGCCAGTTCAATTTGCCAAGAGATGCAGATGATGAGGGAGTGTGGTGAGCTCAGCACTGACCTTGGCTCTACCCTCTAGGAGGGCCATATGAGCTCAGGAGAGGGAGAGTCATTTTTGGAGATTGGAAGCTGGTGGGGGAGTACTTCCTAGACACAGAGGGTGGAGCAGAGATGGAGGGAGAAGGGGAGGTGGAGGCCTTTCTGACAGAGCAAAGGTCATTAGTAAGGTAGCACAGAGTGTGTTTAGGAGGCAGGTATAGGGTTTGTGCGTTGCATGTGTACACATGTGTATAGTGCTCCTTAGTGATGTGTCTATGTGCATACGTGTGTATTTGCAAATTGGGCATGCATGCCAACGTGTGTGTACACTTATGTGTGCAGGTTTGCGTTGTGCCACATTTATGTTTATGTAACCATGCATTAGTATGTCTGTGGTTCCACATGCATGTATGGCATGCTAGTGTGTAGAAATGTGTATATATATGCGTGTCCTGAGTACGTGAATGTATTTATGTGTCAGTGTGTGTATGCACGTGTTTGTGCATCTGTGCGTGTATTGTGTGTATACACATATTTATATGTCTCAGCATGTGTGTGTGTACACATCACATGTGTCTGTGCATGGATACTTGTGCATAGGTTTAGACGCAGAGGTCTGTGTGATGTGTATATCCATGTGTACATATGCAAATGTGCAGACATATGTATATGTGCTTATGTATATGTGACTGAGCATATGTACATGCATGTATCTTCACAAACATTCCTGCAACTGTATGTACTTCATGTGCACATGTGTCTGAGTATATATGCACCTGTTGTCCATGTGTGTGCATGCAGGCATGTGTATATGCACATGTTTGTATGTTCCCGTGTACCTATGCATGTGTGTTGAGGTATGCGTGCATATGTATGTGTAAATGTATATGCACACATTTTGTGTCTGCACACATATGCACATATGTGTGCGCACATGCACTTATTTTTATCTGTGCATGTATATGTACATGTTTGCACATCCCTGTATGTATGCACGTGTATGTGTGTATCTGTTCATGTTTGTGTCTGTGTGTATGTAGATGTATGTGAGACTAAGCATGCTCTCATGTGTATATATGCATGCATGTATGTGTATGTCTGCACCTGTGCATACGTGCATAAAGTAGCAAGAGGTGTGGCTGCAGAGGCAGGTGAGAGCCAGAGGGCAGAGGGTGAACTCCAATGGCTGCTAGAGAGGAGTGGAAAGTTTGGGACAGAGAGGGAGGGTCCTGGCTGGGGATGGGGATGGGGCTCCTCTCACCCCCCTCCTCTCCTCAGCTTGACTGGGTCTTCACAGCTGTCTCTAACTGTTCCTAGGCCACTGAAGCAGGGCAGTTTGCTGGGGGACATGATAGGCCTGGGAGGGGAGGGCCCCAGCCTTGGATGAGGGACCCTGGGGCTGGGAGGAAAGGAGCATACCTAGTTGGAAGGATGGGCCCCCAGGATTTGCAAGGATAATTGTGAATATAGAGTAGTTCAGTCCTTTGAGGGAATGGGGGATCCCTCATGGGTGAATCAGGGGCTGCCCCTGTCTAAAACAGGCTGGTCTCACCTAGGGCTTATATGGTCCTGTTTGAATCCTCTAGCCCCCTGAAGAGACACACAAGGACAAGGAAGTGGCTGTGGCTGACCCGAGTCCTCAGGGTGAGTGCTGGGAGCCCAGGCTGGCAGGGCAGCGGGGCTGCATTGTTTGCTGAGAGCCTCCCAGAAGCCCATGTGACTGGTGGGCCCACTTCCTCATCCCACAGATGAGGAAACTGAGGCTCAGAGAAACTAAGAGAGGGCTCCTGGAGACTTTTTGGCTGACCTGGAACCCTGGTCTTCTTTTTCTTTTCTTTTGAGACAGGGTCTCACTTTGTTGCCCGGTAAAGTGCTGTGGCGTCATAGCTCACAGTGACCTTAGACTCTTTAGCTCAAGTGATTCTCTTGCCTCAGCCTCCCAAGTAGTTGGGACTACAGGCAACTGCAGCGTTGCCTGTAGCTATTTTTAGAGACAAGGTCTCTCACCTGTGAGCTCAGGCAATCCACCCGTCTCAGCTTCCCAGAAGCTGAACCCTGGTCTTCTGAGCCCTTGGGGTTCTCCCCCCACTTTGCCTCTCACTTGAGCTCCTCGGTAGGATGGCATGGGCCTCTCTGAAGCCCTAGATCTAAATTATGAGGGACTCTTTTCTAGAGAACCAGGAGACTGTCCCTGTTCCACCCACATCCGTCCAGGCCCAGGTCACTGTGGCACCAGAAGTAGACAGGTACTGTACCACTCTCCATCCTCAGGGCCAGCCCTCCCCTCCTCATCCTTCCCAGCTAGGGAGCCCCTGGAGGCTGGGAGTAGGGGGCGCCACTGCGCTCAAGTCTGTAGTCATTCTGGGCAAAGGCCTCAGGAAATCACATCGGGCGGGGGGAGGGAGTCTTCTGGGCTGAATGGGCAATGTGACCAAGAGGCATTAGAGCAGTGGTTCTCAACTTTCTTAATGCCGTGACCCTTTAATACAGTTCCTCGCGTTGTGGTGACCCCCAACCATAAAATTAGTTTCTTTGCTACTTCATAACTGTAATTTTGCTACTGTTACTCTGATATGCAGGATGTATTTTCATTGGTCGCGACCCACAGATTGAGAACCACTGCACTAGAGGGTGGTAGCCGTAATAACGAGCACCCTCTCTACAGGGACCAGAAGTTTCCCAGTGCTTGGGTGACATGCAAGTCCAATGTGCTAGAACGTCTGATTTTCCCAGAGAAATCAGAAATCCAAGCCGTGGCACGCAATCTCCCCTTGGCTCAGACATGTCAGACCCCGTTGCTTGTCCTTCTGAGCCTGGCTGGGCTGGGTGACCTCAGTCATCCAGCTGGTCTGCAGCACTCACATTTAGGCTGATCAGCCTTAGCGGCAGGTGCACCCCACAGAAGCCTCAGCCCTTCTAGAATGTGATGTGTGCCATGTGTCAAGTGCAGGCAGAGGCTCCGGAGCGAGCGGGGAGGCAGCATGAGAGCCCCAGCTGCTCCATCCTGAGCATACCACAGGGCTGAGCTCTGAATGGCACTGGGCATGCCTGGGCTCCAGAAGCACTGGTGTCCCCCATTTTCCAGAGTAGAACGTGAGGCTTGGGGAGGTGACATGTCTGCTATTTCGCAGTGGGGATACAGTGGTTTGAGATTCCAACCAAGCTCTTCAGGACACTGTGGACTGTCACTTGGACAAGGGAGGGGTGAGGGGAGCTGTGGCCAGGCTGGTACCTTTGTCCATCTGCAGTCCCAGAGGCTGGGTGATGACCTGGTTCAGGAGAGGCATGGAGAAGGTTGTCCCACAGCCCGTCTTCAGCAAGGAGGACCCGGCTCAGGTACTGCAGGGACTGGAGGCAGGGTCCATGGAGGAGGGGTTGATGGGGGGCTGCCCAGGGCTCCCTGCCCATGTCTGTCTGTCTGTCCCTGGCAGGTCCTTGAGCACTGCAGCACTGAGGATGAAGGTAAGACCAGGAAGTGGGACAGCTTTTCAGGAGCAAGGGCTGAGGGGCGATTGGGGTGGGCCCTACCCTCAGGAAGACTCCACATGGCCTAGAGTTTCTCGTCTGACTGGCCCTGGGTTCAAGTGGGGACCTTGGTTCAAGTGGGGCTCTTGGCACCTGCTTCAAGCTGACCAGGGGGCTCTGGGTGGTCTCTTGCTACTGATCACCTTTCTTTATTTTATTTGCACAGGTATACCCAGTGAGGACAGTGGGTGAGTCCCTATCCTGTGTGTCACTGTCATCTGTAGTGTGTTTGGTGGGAGGACCAGTGTGCCCAGAGGAGAGGGTCTTGGGTTTAGGGGCAGGTCTATTGCCAACTCAGTGTGGGACCTTGAACATGCCTCTCCTCTCTTCTAGACCCTGGTTTTCCTATGCGTGGAATAGGGACAGTGTACCTTGTGTTGCCCATGGTTTATTGTGCTGATTACTAAAGATCTCTGGGTGGGGGCCACCCTCTGAGAAGGCATGGATGAAGTCCTTAGAGAGCTGAACATATAGATGGGCTCCATGTGGACCCTGGAAATAAGGCATGAACCACCATGGGGACACTGGGTGCCCAGATTGGCTTCACAGTTGACAACAGCGTCTGACTCCTCAGAACTGATTAAGGGATGTCATCAGTGAGGGTGGCAGGCTGGGGGAGGAGAACTGTGGCAAAGGCGGAGACCCATGTCCTGCTCCCACTGCCTCTGCCTCACAGGAGTGCAGATCCATGTGGCTAGATCCTCCAGTTTTTTTTTTGTTTGTTTGTTTTTGAGACAGAGTCTCAAGCTGTCACACTGGATAGAGTACTGTGGCATCACAGCTCCCAGCAACCTCCAATTCCTGGGCTCAAGCGAGTCTCCTGACTCCTCCTCCCAAGTAGCTGGGACTACAGGCGCCCGCCACAATGCCCGGCCATTTTTTGGTTGCAGCCGTCATTGTTGTTTGG
>CAUYON010065717.1:0-32097 GCA_963573935.1 Arctocebus calabarensis
GGAGCTGAGAAAAAAGCAGGAAAAATACCACTTTCCACCATGATGAACCAGGATTCTCTCAATATTGATGCAGGACAGGGCGGCCCTATTGGCCCTGGTGGTGCTGATGCTGTGGCGATGGAGGAACCAGCTTGCCGGAACGACCGGACACCTACCTGTGTGGAAGACACTGGCCTTGCTGTCTCCTTCCCGGGCTCTTCTGGCTAGTCCATTTCATGGATGGCGCCTTGCTGTCTCCTTCCCTGCTCTTCTGGCTAGTCCATTTCATGGATGGCGCCTTGCTGTCTCCTTCCCTGCTCTTCTGGCTAGTCCATTTCATGGATGGTGCCTTGCTGTCTCCTTCCCAAGCTCTTCTGGCTAGTCCATTTCATGGATGGTGCCTTGCTGTCTCCTTCCCAAGCTCTTCTGGCTAGTCCATTTCATGGATGGCGCCTTGCTGTCTCCTTCCCGAGCTCTTCTGGCTAGTCCATTTCATGGATGGTGCCTTGCTGTCTCCTTCCCAAGCTCTTCTGGCTAGTCCATTTCATGGATGGCGCCTTGCCTCTCCTTCTCTGCTCTTCTGGCTAGTCCATTTCATGGATAGCGCCTTGCTGTCTCCTCCTGCACATCTGACTGGTCAATATCATGTCAGTTTCCAGGGCCTGGGTCTTCACTGGACAGCTGACTGTAACTGATGAAGACCCACACCCTAAGAAGTTGGCAAAACAACTCCCTGGGACTATATAAACCCCTGAGCAGAGAGCTCAGAGGCAGACGTCTGCTGGACCTAGGAGAGGGAATAGGGGAGCTTGTTCCTCTCCAAGCAGACCTCAGCTGGACCTCGGAGAGTGAGCAGGAGAGTTTGTTCCCCTCCAGGGTCCTCTTTGTCTGGAGGTTTGGTTTTTCCTCTTGTAATTCTTCTTTCTTGTAAATAAATCCTGACTTACCACCACTCTTGTGGTCCTTCGATTCCTTCTTCAAATCGCTGAGACCAAGAGTCTGAAATTCTGGTATCAATATCATCATTCCTTTACCACCTCAAGGACTTGCCAATGTCCACAGCCCTTCTTTCATATTATTGTTCTTTTAAGTTCACTTTTTTTTTTAATTGTTGGGGATTCATTGACGGTACAAGAAACCAGGTCACACTGATTGCATTTGTTAGGTAAAGTCCCTCTTATAATCGTGTCTTGCCCCTCAAAGGTGTGGCACACACCAAGACCCCCCATCACTCCCTCTTTCCCTCTCTCTGCTCATCCTTTCCCCACTCCTCACTCTTTCTGTCTCTGCTCTCCCCAGATAGAATTCTTTTTAATAAAAACTTTATGGTCCCATCATAACTTGAAACAAGTATCATTTGTCTTAAATGAAAAGTAAAATACAATAACAAGTAGCCATTAAAATCACAAGACATTCTACCGAAAGTGTCATTAGCGGAGTACCGATGAGGACACTGCCCTAAAACATAAAGACGACTTTGAATTAAGTTGCTTAGTCTGCTGTCCTTATGCATCCCAGGTTTCGTGTGGAAAGGTTCAAACACAGGGAAGAATTTAAAATCAATGACAAAAGTAAGTGTTATATTTACTAGGTGTAGAATAGAAATGTCTTTAACACAATAACTAAGAAAATGCCGTCAGATTTATGTTAACCAGTTTGATGAAACTATTTCAGATTGGATATAAAACCAGCACATTGTACCCCATGATTGCATTAATGTACACAGCTATGATTAAATAAAAGAAATTTTTTTTAAGTAAGTGTTATGATAAATTCTTCTTTAAGGACATAAAAAGGGAAGCAGAGGCCTGAGTTCACCCCTGCCTGGCTGGGAAGATTCTAGCTGAGTCATCCTTGCATGCACCCTGCCGGGCATGGCCTGGAAAGGTAATGGTGCCATTTCTGGGAGATCTGGGCTGGGCCAATGTCCACTGAATAGCATGATCCAGGGGCTTTAGTTTTAAGTTTAATACCAAAGACTCCAGGCCCCAAATATAAAGTCAGGTCCTGAGAGTTCAGTCCTCATGTGTTAAATCAATGGGAAGAAACAAGTGTAATGAAGTGAGGGGGGGAGAAGTTTTATTAAAGTAACAGCTGGAGTGCGGTGCCTGTGGCTCGTTGAGTAGGGCGCTGGCCCCATATGCCAAAGGTGGCAGATTCAAACCCAGCCTCAGCCAAACTGCAACAACAACAAAATAGCCGGGCGTTGTGGTGGGCACCTATAGTCCCAGCTACTCGGGAGGCTGAGGCAAGAGAATCGCCTAAGCCCAGGAGTTGGAGGTTGCCGTGAGCTGTGTGGAGACGCCACGACACTCTACCGAGGGCAATAAAGTTAGACTCTGTCTCTACAATAAATAAAATAAAAATAAAGTAACAGCTGGCTCTAGCATTTCTTTGGGGAAGGCAGTTGTGTTTATTTAGGAAAATATCTTAGTAAGTGTTTGGAGTTGAAGGTGATTGATGGGTCTGAGTGTGCCGCGAACTGCCAAGGGAGAAATACATTTGGTGATCCAGACACAGAGGAAGATGGAGAGATGAGAGAAGGAGAGAGAGAGAGTCAGCAAGAGGAAAGATTTAGAATGCACGAAGAATCTGCTCCCCACAGTTCAGTGGGCCGGCTCCATGCAGGGGCTGGTGTGAACTTGCGCCTAGCTCTCTCAGTGCCTCTGGTTCCCAGGGCTTTCTTTGCCATCTTCTAGAATGGGGAAGGCAGAGAAGATATCATGACACCCATCCCAACCAGCTCAAGGGCTGTCTAGAGCACTGTATTGGGATGAATCTGACGCCTCCCTCAGGCACAGTGGGGAGATGGTGTCTGCCATGGTGCAGAGAGGGACGGTGGCAAATGTACCACTTCCCTGCCATCCCTACTCCAGTGGAATCATGCTCTGCGTTTCCTTTCAGATCTCTGCCTCTACTACTTAAATTCCTCACCTGCCTCAGTTTCCATGTCTATGAAATGGGAATGATAATAATAGTGCTTTTTATGAGGTTGTATGAAGATTGAATGAGTTTAGGGTAAGAAAAAGTGCAGGGAGTCTCAATGGCAGCTAAAGTTAACATGATCGTTGTCTTTTCTATTACCCTATCCCTTCCCATATTAGCTAGGAAGTATACAGTGTCTCATCCAAACGCCTTTAATTTGTTCTGCCCCCACCCCACGCTCATGCAACATGTTTACTTCTATCTTTATTTACTGGTAAAAAGTGCCCTTCCCCCGGCCAAGGTTAATGTTTCCCCCTCGGCTCCTCCTCTTCCTCTTTGCGCCACCATCACTGTCAGCGGCATCAGCGTTACGCACCGTCACCATCTCACACCACCATCGTCCCCATCTTCATGCCCGCCTTCCGCATTTTTCTCTTCATTCAGGATGTCACCCCCATCACTACCCTTCTTTTCTCTTTGCTGTATAGGTGGCTGACTCTCACTGCCAGTCTCTTCCCTTCTCCATAAATATGCCCAATTATATCCCACACCTAAGAAAAAGAGCACCTGCCTCTTCCCTCCCTCTGCCTTTTCCCTGCAGCTTCTGCCCTGTTTCTCTTCCTTCTTCACCATCCAACCTCTTGCGAGAGCAGTGAACACACACTACAACCCCTCTCTCCCCTCTCTTTTACTACTCAGCGCTCTGTAGCCTGAGTTCAGCCCTGACCTGTGCCGATTGCCATGTGTCCTGGTCACTGATTTCATATCTCTGCACCATTTACCAAGACAATTAGTAAGGACAACTGATAATGACTGAGTGTTTACACGAAGTCAGTTACCGCCCTAAGTGACGCATGTGGGTTAAGGTTTCCCCAGATGCAAATTGAACCTGATCTTCCTTTCCAGCTGCAGGCTAGTGTGGTGCCGGGACCGCAAATCCACCCTGACCAGAGCCGGGTGCACTAGCGGGACCCTCCCCCGATGGCTCCGGTTTGCCCCTCCAACTGTCCTTGGGCTCCTTCCGCAGGCTGTTCTGCACTCTGAGAGGCTGACCTGTGTGAACTGCTTCACGGCACTCCCTGGCCTCTGGCAGAGGAGCGAGGTGAAGGTGGTGGTTCCTCAGCTGCCTTCTGCCGTGGTGATGGGCCGGCCGTGTCCAGTCTTCTGCGTCCCTCTAGTGAAGGTCATGGCTGCTGGCGGGCAGCCCTGTGCTCTCTGCCCTTTTCCCTGTGGGGGCCCCAGGGCTGAGCACGGGCTCTCTGCAGACTCCCTTACACCTGCCCACGCCTCGCAAACAGCCCTTCACTAGCCTGTCCTCCCAGGACTCAGCTGCAGTGGGTCGCCTTTTCTGACCAGAATGACAACTGACATATCCCCTCATAGATTGGCATTGCTATGGCACCATATCCCCAAGACGGAGACCCAGACGGGCTCGTTCCCCCTCCTTCCTCCCAGAGGTCCTGCCATCGCCCGTCAGAGACAGGTCTCCAACTCCGCTCCCACTTCTGAGTCCCTGTTCCCACCTTGCTCACGCTCCCAGTTCTCCCGTCTCACTGCAGCAAAGTCCACGTTACAAAACGACCATCTGGACATCTCAGTCCTTACCTAGAGACGTCTCAAGGCCTGGAAAATTAAGAAAGAAGTTATAATATCCACAAGGCTTTGTATAAAGGCGACAAATCAAAGACTTCTGTGAAACGCAGAGAATTTCTGTGTGGCCACATGCGTCCTTTCCCCTGTGGACGTATTAAGGCTTCATATTTCCAATTACGTTTCACTGAATGACTTGAGAGCATTGAGGGTTATTTCACTCTGAGGCAAAAATAAAGCCGACGCGAATTCGATTGCTAATTCCTAGGCCAAGTAATAATGCCAAACAGCAACGACATAGGTTCTTTTATCTTTCTCGAGTCAGTGAGAGAAAATAAATAACAAATCTAAAAATACAGGGGAAAAAATTTGCATCCTAGCCAACAAATAAAAACACAATTCTCTCGAGTGAACCAAATGACAATTGCCACAAAGTGACACAGCAGAGGGTCCAATAATGCTTTCAATTCTTCTTATGGTGAAGAATAATTGTGATAATTTTACTGCAAACCCCTCCCCCCCCCCCCACTTCCAGATGACTAATAGAACCAGGGAAAAACAACAACAACAACAACAACAAAAAACCCTGTGCCCACCGTAGATGCCAGCCAAGGAATGGGCCCTCCAGAGAGGGGGTGAGGCCAGGCAAGGCAGCTTCTCAGCAGGACCAATGACATTAGCCAATTAGAGAGCGGCCTCCCGCGCCCCTCTGCTCACAGCAGAGCAAACACAGTCCCGTGTTTTAATTCCCTGGGAGTGAGAATCTTTCATTAAACAGACTCACATAATTTCTTATTTAGGAAAGGTTTTAAGAGATGTGTGCAGGAGTATTTAATCCAAAACCCTGGAACCGTCCCAGTAGAGGGTATAGATTAGGGAACAGTTGACTTCACACATTGATATTCAAAATAGAAAGGCATTATTCGTCCAATGTGGCTGGAAGATGGGTGAGCTATACTATCTGATGCCAGCTGCGCAGAGGCACAGATCCTGCTCCCTAACAACCCTCAGGAGCTTCTGCAGTATTGGCGAGCGAGCTTGCTTCCACGTAATGGAAGGCTCCCCTGAGTGTGTGGCTCCACAGTGCTTTACAAAATTAACCACAGGCCTGATTGCTCTCAAGAAAATAGCTTTATCTTTTCTCTCACTCTTTCTCTCTTTCTTTCTCTCTCTCTCTCTCCTTTCTGTCTCTCTCCTCTCTTTTCTCTCTCTCCCCCCACCCCTTCTCCCTCCATCCCTCTCTCTCTTTTTCTGTTCTATTTCACTAGGTTTTCATGCCACAGACTAGGAATGCTTGCACTTGGCAGTGAGCCCACAGTCATAAAATCCAAGGACTGTTTATTTATAAGAATCCGCATTTAGGGTAGGTTCAGTAGAATGCTTCAATTTAAAGTAAGCATGAAGCATTGGGTAACCCATCACCAATTTATATTTTCCATTGAGAGAACAGCATGTAGCACTATCTGCAAATAGCCACACGCTCCCTTCTCAGCGTTTGCCAAGTCAAACACCCAGCCGGTGACTGTCGGACAACCCTGAGAGGAAGTGAATGCATAAATCAAATCTCTGGATTTTGTAGACATCATGCAGAGAGCTACAGGAGAGGCCCACAGATCATGGAAAGAAGATAACCTCTGACATTCAAAGTTATGCTACTAGCCTCAAAGAAAAGCGACGCACCCCAAGAGATGTTCTATAAGGTGTAGTGACAGACCCAGGAAAACCCAAGTGCAAACTGTGGTATGAGGATGGTGTCAAGGGCTGGAGAATGATCAATACCCAGGGAGGCGGGCCATGCACCATGCCAAGGCCCCCCGAGTGGAACAGAGATGGGTACAGATAGCACAAAGATGGGAAAGGAGACCAGGAGAGCAACAACGTGGGGGTTGGTGCAAGACCGCAAGCCTCAGCTTCTGGGTGAGAAGACCAGCAGCTGACGACCTGTCACAGCAACCCCACAAAGCGTGCCCCCCGCAAATTCCTGGTGGGCAGCCAGATAGATAGCTCAGCCTCATGTCTATCTTCTCTGTCTCGTCTCTGCAATGAGTTGATGGCTTTCATGTTCTGACAGCTCTTCTCCATAAATCCCCACCCCCTCCCAGTCCCCCACCGTTAATTCACACCATGTCGTTCTGAACGTACCACTCACAGAGGGAAGGACCACGGCCAAGGACTTGCAAAGAACAGAGGAGAAAGGAAGAGGCAAGGTCAAGGTCTAACTCACCCTTGCACTGAGGTAAAATACATCACAGAGGTAAAAGGAATAAACACGCACGAGTTCTGAATGCTTTCTGTATATAACTGTGATGCTTGACGGAAGAAAAATAACAAGAATTAAAAGCATTACAAGCAAAAAGATGATGAAACAAAGGCCTAGGAAGCAGTTTTAAAAGGTATTTGAGGATAGAGGAAAATATCTTACAATGACTCATTGGTATCAGACATTCACGTAAGTACAAAATAAAGTTTCAACCAATAATAGGGCCTCGCCAATGCACTTGGGTTGAACGCAGCCGTAGCTCCTGAAATGAAACATCAAAGGGGCAGGGCAAGATTCCAGGTCTAATCAGGCGTGGGGATGCAACGCAGGTGTCCCAGACAGGAAACAGAAAAAGAATATATTGATTCAAAATAACAGTGATGAGAGCTAAGATCTTCAAGACAAGGAAACTGAGGTTCCAAAATGGAATGCCGGTTTCAGACAAGATGAGCTGCAAGTCATGGAAGGGGTGTAGTTTGCCTCCGGTATTTTAGTTGCTTTTGTGTAAAAACTAACCACAAAATCTCACTGGCGTGAAAAAGCAAGGATTTAGTTATTCATACATTTGTGTATCAACTAAGGGCCAGCTGATGGGGACTCCGAGAGTCTTGGTCAGCTCCCTTGTGCCTATTGTCCTTTGTTGGGCCTTGGATGGCTGCAGGTGTGGCTTGGCTTGGAGTTGCACCAGTGTTCCCCTGTTCCACATGTTTTGCATCCTTCTTCTGGGACCAGAGGACCAGCCCAGGCATCTTCATCTTCCTGCAGTGAAAGCAGAAGTGCCTAAAAGCAAGCCCAGTTACAAACCTGTACTTTAAACTTTTGGTAGAGTTGGCCACTAACATTGCACTGGCTCAGGAAAATGACCCCCAAGGCCAATGTCAGAGGGCAGATGTATACTCCATCCATGGAGGTGGCTAGAGGGGTGGAAGGAATAAGTATTTCTGGACAACAATCCATCAATGCTCAGGTTTTAAAACATAATAAATCCTGAAGCTGGGGTGAATAAAGGAAAGATGCAGAATGCAAGAATGAAACCAAGTCTGATTCAATTGTCACTTTTGTCAGATAAGCCACAGGTCCCCAATCTTGTCTCCAAAGCAATGGGAGCCGTAAGTCCAGAGATGGAAACTTGTATTTCCTTCTCATACAACTGAGAACGCATGACCCCAATTGCACATCTGGCCTGTCTCAACAATCTTGCCACAGTGAGATAGATTTTAAAAGCTAACCTCGTTCTCACAACTAGAATGTCCACGTTAGTCCTATGATGCAAACCACTCAGCTGCCACCATCGAATGGTCGGCCCGTTTCCCAGAAATGACTATTCTTTAAGTGTGGGGCAGGGATACATTATTATTTAAAATCAATTAACCGTCAAGGATGAATTGAAACCCACATAAGAACTTGGGATCAAGATAACATAGTGATGGGTGCTGTGAGCAAGGCACTTGCTCAGAGCTCTACTTAATGGTAATGAAGTGTAGAAATAGGAAGGCAAATGACAGTGTCCTGCTCCAAACGCAGCGAACATCTCCATCCACCAGTCGTGGAACAGACACCTAATTAAAAACAGAAATGAAGTGGCGGACTGCTTTGAATCCAGTAGAATAAGCTATGTCCAGGAACTTAGCTCATGTGAGGGCAAAAGGATGAAAATTTTTATAAGAATTGAGGTAAGAGCCAAGCCCGCTGCATAAATTCAAAGGCTAGACAAGGGCACCCCATCATGATTATAGGAGGCCAGAAGGAGATTGCAGGTAACTTTCCTCATAAGGCTGTATTTCATAGACAGCAGTGGGGCTGCAGAGCTCTGGGAAGTGTGAACAGAGAAACAGACCCCACTGGCTCCGCAGTTAGTTCTGTAATGTCTTCAGTGATACAACCGAGCTGGAGCCTTGACCATTATGTAAACTGCTTCTCTACCATGGGCCTGGGGGTGGGGGTGGAAATCACATAGGACGGGTAGAAATGCAACACGATCACTAGGTAAATACAAGAAGAACATGAAAAGCAAAAAGGGAACCAAACTAAAAGTCAACCTCCCACTCAAAATGAGTCCTCAGGGAGGTGCCTGTGACTCAAAAGGAGTAGGGCACCAGCCCCATATGCCGGAGGTGGCAGGTTCAAACCCAGCCCCAAACTGCAAAAAAAAAAATGAGTCCTCAACCAAAATTAAACAGCTAACAGGGTTTCCACATAGGCACATGATCTGGTGCAAAACTGTGAAGCTGGGCAAGATGAGGCAGGCCCCGTGGGGGCAGGCCAGTCCAGCTCAGTGTCTGTGACATGGACAGGATGAAGAGGCTTGCTCACGAGGAACCAGCAGCGATAGTAGTAACTGTGTAGGGACAAGGGTCGTGATGGGAATCAGAGACTAGTTACATATGGGGAGATTAATCAAATAAGCAAATATATTGAGGATAGTGGGGAGCAGGTTTCTAAATGGCAAAGAGGAAAATTATAAATATGGAAAGAGAGAAAACTAGGATGAGCCCCGTCACAAGGGACTGGAATTGAAGGTATAGGTGCTCACGTATACATATTTATTAGTGTATGCACATACATGTATGTAAAGTATAGAAATGAATATAAATAAAAATGAGTGTGTGTGTGTGCCCTAGCTTCTCTATCTACTGAGAGGGCCCAGCACCAAAATCCCAACAGCAATGAGCACATGTAGAACTCAGACCTTGGTCTCTAAATACCATTCTCCACTACCAGGAACCAGGACTTCCTGGAGAAATGACCAATCCCATGGCTGGGGAAGGGAAAATACTATATAAGCCTGAAGTGTTTTGTTGTAGAAGATAAGTGTTCAAAGAATGATGAGGACACATCTAAGCGCCACAGAAGCAGCTCGAAGGAGTCCTACTGTCCAAATCTGGCACAATTGGGGCATTAAAATACATAATGGCAAAACTAATTATAATCTGTTGACTAAAATAAGAAACCACAAATCTGTACTGATATAAATAAATCATTATATACATTGAAAGCTTGGGCAGACATGATGGCTCATGTCTGTAAATCCCAGCACGCTGGGAGGTGGAGATGGGTGGATCATTTGAGCTCAGGAGTTCCAGACCAGCCTAAAAAAGAGCTCTAAGTAGAGCCCATCTCTACTAAAAAAACTAGCTGGGCATTGTAACAGGTGCCTGTAGTCCCAGCTATGTGGGAGGCCGAGGCAGGAGCATCACTTGAGCTCAAGAATTGGAGGTTAGCGTGAGCTGTGATGCCGCGGCACTCTACCCTGATTCATTTATACTATATACTAAATCCTATTTATGTACGCCTATAAGTCTACTGATTTATTTATATCAGTATAGATTTGTGGTTTCTTATTTTATTCAACAGAGTATTATTAGTTACGCCATTATGTATTTTAATGCCCTAATTATGCCAGATTTGGACAGTGGGACTCCTTCAAGTTGCTTCTGTGGCCCTTTGACACGTCTTCATCATTCTTTGAACACTTAACTTCTATAATGAGATACTTTAGACTTACATTGTCTGCCCAGGGCGACAGAGTGAGACTCTATCAGATAAATACATAAATAAATAAATACATACATACATACATACATAAACAAACAAACAAACAAATAAATTGAAAGCTTGATGAAGAGCATAGCATTTACACAAAGCACCACTCTTTGAAATACTTGCTAATTCTCATGGTAAAAGGGTAACTTTTCCAGCAGACAGACACCACCTTAATTTGGTGGCTAGCATAAATATAATCAATAATAGAACAAATCCAAATTGGGTCCCACCTGATAGGAGAGAGTGTAGTAACCACGCGGTCACTTTTCTCATGTTCCTGCCAAAAATACGTAACATAAGTCTAAGGAAGAAACTTCAAATAAGTTCAAATTTGCCAAGAAGCTAAATGCAAAGCATGATCGTGGACTGGAATATTTTGTTATGGAGAGCTTTACTGAGACAACTGATGACGTCACATGGGTGTGATGATTACATTGTCTCCAAGTTAACTTCTTCCTTTTTGTAGTTGCTTGTGGTTATGCAGGAAGACATCCTTGGCTCTGAGAAATTCACCCTGTCTAGCTACTGCTGGGCAATGGGGCATCGGTGACTAACACTTAAAAGGCGCTCAGGAAAAACTCTTTGTACTTCATTTGCTTCTCTACTATAAGCCTGAGACTGTTTCAAAATTTTTAAATTAAAAAAAAGTTAACCACAATTTATTAATCCATTCTTGGTTCGATGGGCACTTGGGCATCTTCCATGACTTAGCAATTATGAATTGGGCTGCAATAAACGTTCTGGTACAAATATCTTTGTTATGATGTGATTTTTGGTCTTCTGGATATATACCTAGTAGAGGAATTATAGGATCGAATGTATGTACACCATGGAATATTATGCAGCCTTAAAGAAAGATGGAGACTTTACCTCTTTCAAGTTTACATGGATGGAGCTGGAACAGACTCTTCTTAGCAAAGTGTCTCAAGAATGGAAGAAAAAGTATCCAATGTACTCAGCCCTACTATGAAACTAGTTTATAACTTTCATATGAAGGCTATAACTCCATTATAGCACAAGAATATGGGGAAAGGGGCAAGAGAAGGGAAGGGGGGAGGTCAGGTGAAAGGAGGGTAATTGGTGGGATCACCCCTACGGTGCATCTTAGAAGGGTACAGGCGAAACTTACTAAATGCAGAATACAAATGTCTTCATACAATAACTGAGAAAATGCCATGAAGGCTATGTTAACCAGTTTGATGAAAATATTTCAGATTGTATATGAAACCAGCACATTGTACCTCATGATTGCATTAATGTACACAGCTATGATTTAATTTAAAAAAAAAGGTTAAAAAAATAAAAAATATAAAAAAAATTACAAAACACAAGAAGAAATTAATACATAGAAAAAGTCAGTGAAATAAATAAAGACATGAATTCACTTCAGATGAAATCATTTTTAGAAGAAGCCAATAATATCATTAACATGCTTTAAATAATCAAAGAAATTAAAAAGGTTGGTTAAGTGGAGATTTTCACTAGTACTAGGAAAACAGGAAAAAGTAACTAAACCCTGTACATTAAACACATAAATAATTAAAATTATTTTCTATTTATTTTTTCAGGATACGGTCAAAGATTGAAATTTTGGTTTAAAAAAAATGCTGGGGAATTTCTTCAGAACAGGTGTAGAAAGACAAAGTTTTTTTTATTATTAAATCATAAACACATAGATCATGTATACATTAATGCATTTATGGGGTACAATGTGCTGATTTCATATAGAATTAGGAATGCTTACATCACACTGGTTAATATATACCTGTTCTCATTTACTTAATTATTGTGTGAAGACATTTATACTCTATACTAATAATCATCAGAGAAATGAAAATCAAAACCACTCTGAGATATCACCTAACTCCAGTAAGATTAGCCCACATCATACAGTCCCCAAACTGAAGATGGTACCATGGATGTGGGGAAAAAGGAACATTTTTGCACTGCTGGTAGGATTGCTAACTAATGCAACCTTTTTGGAAAGAAGTGTAGAGAATTATTAAAGAACTAAGGGTCAGCGTTACGTTTGATACTGCCATTTCATTACCCAAAGGAACAAAAACTCTTTTACCACAAAGACATTTGCAGCAGAATGTTTAACACACCTCAATTCATAATTTCCAAGCCATGGAAGCAACCTAATTTCCCATCGTTCCTTGAATAGATCAACAAACTATGGCATATGTATACCATGGAGTACTATACACCCATAAGAAAAGTTGAAGACTTTACATTTTTAATGTTTACTTGGATGGAGGTGAAACACATTCTTATTAGTAAAGTATCCCAAGAATGGAAAAAACATCCAATGTACTCAATACTAAAATGAAATCAATATATAAATAATTAACCATACAAATGATAAAACACAAATATAATATAGCAAGGGGTAAAAAAGAGGGGAATAAGGGGTCGGGGAGAGCAATTGGAGGGAGGAGGGAGATCTCAGCTAATGTACACAATGTGATATTGTTTAGCATGCCCCCTGGGTGAAGGGCTCAACTACAACTCAAACTTTGCCTTGGCAGTGAGAAAAATGTAACCTAGAGGCTGAGGCAAGAGAATCACCTAAGCCCAAGAGTTAGAGGTTGCTGTGAGCTATAACACCATGGCACTCTGCCGAGGGCAACAAAATGAGACTCTGTCTCTAAAAAAAAAAAAAAAAAAAGGAAAGAGAAAAAGAAAGAGAGAGAGAGAAAGAAAGAAAGAAACCTAAACATTTATGCTCTCTTATTAAGTTAAAATAAAAATAAACAAATAAATACGGCACTTTAAAAATTTCAGCTAGGTTGTATTATTGCCTTATAGATAATGTCACAGTGATGCTTTAATTTGATCTGTGCATACCTTAAATAACATTCACTCATTTTTAAAACACTCTATTTTATTCTATGCTTTAAGTTTCTCCAAATTATAATATAATTTTGTTCTGAAACTATCGTCTTGTCCTTTGACTAAAGCAATAGGTTTTGGCTTGCCTTAAAGTAATATTCTGCCTGGCAAAGTGTGATGCTATCTGTTTTATGGACCTCTTCAAATTATTAAATATTGCTTGCCAAGTAAGAGAATAGACAGAATCATGAAAATAATTTGATGCTTTTTTCTTTTTAAAGATAGAAACCATAGCCATGAGTTGAGTTGGGTTAGAATTTAGGTAAGAGAGTACCCCATCGGAGAAAGTAGATGCCTAAGAAAATTAATAAATATACAGATAGAAGGAGATAGAAATAATTCTTTATACTGATTATATTCCAAGTATGTCATTTCAGTTTCAAATTTACTTTATCAAATATAGTTAAAAGCTCTGAAGCCTTCTTGACACCACCTATAGCAGGACAGATTTTACCAAAGCAATGTATATGTACTATGTTAACTTTTTGAAAAAATACTCCACTTAATTATGACTCAACCTTGGACTTTCAAATTTTATTTAGCCTTCTATAAAAATTAAGTACATAAAAATTCCTACTATCTACTATTAAATAGTTGTGTCATTGCTTATCCATTTTATATAAAAGCCCAGAATGAAATCTTTATAGATTTTGAACTAGGGAGGAAAAAGTAATAGTCCTTCCATAAACTGATATGTGATGTTTATAAATTCAATGTAATTCATACATTTATATCTTCTTGTTTTGGATTCACTAGTTGCAAGAAATAGAAACAGGATCAGAACAAAGCAGTGAAAGCAAATGAAATTATCAGCCAAAAGTAACAACAAAGAGAGTGGCTCTTTAGAGAAATGAATATATTTAGGAACGAACAGGGGATTATAATCGGGGGACATATATGTTACAATGAATCATATCTTCGGAGGTTCAGGTAAGGGAAAACTTCTAAAGGTGTAAAGGAGAAGTCCATCTAAGTTGTCTCAAAACAAGTGCTGTTGTTCAGTGGGGTCTGCTGTAGGAGCTGATGTCACTAGGGGAAACAGCCTTAGTTAAGGAGATGGTTTTGTGAGGGAAGGTTATCTGAAATGCAGTATTGAGGCATTTTTGTGATGAGTCTTGTTGCAGACATGTTTAGGATAAGCAAGACAAGCAGTTATGAGGGTCATGCAGAAATTGTTGGGAGCTTTTAGAAATTCCTCATGGTAATATTTATTTCAGACATATGTATATGAAATCCCTTCTTTTAAGACCTCTCAGTTCTACTTCGTTTTGGCCTTGGAAATAAAGATTTCACCAGGGTAGAAAAGACAAGCTGTGGGTGCAAAGAACACAAAGAGCTCAAGGGCCAAGAGAAACATGTGGCCATGTAGACTGCAGGGTGAAATGTTGGCCCACTGAGACACAAAACCAGCCAGAGGGCTGAGAAGGAGAAGTAGATATTTGGGGGCTGTGAAAATACGTTGAAAGTACTCTGTAACCAGCTCTATTTTGATTGCTGGAAGTAGATAAAGGAAGAGTTACTTGACCTCATAGAACTTACAGTCTTAAAGAAATTACAAAAATATAAAAAATTAAGAAGGCATAAAATGAAGTATCATAAAAAGTGAAGAACAGAGGGATAGAGAAGAGATTCAAATCGGTTGATAAGAATCACAGCGTTTGCATTTTTCCCGGCTTGCAAGAGGTTGAAAGGAAATAACGTGCCATTTGCAGACCTCATTGTAGCTATTTCTAACCATGTTCCTCATCTCCTAGTTTCTTGTTATTTGAATGTGTGTGTTTGCAATTTTATTTCAATTACTCTTTCTTTGTATGCACATAGTGAATATTCACCTGATTTGAAGTAGAAACAAAAACAAAAACTTCCATTTATTGAACACACACCAGGCCTCAGAGACATGATATAATTCTAAGGTAAATGTCATTAGTCATAACGGATATGTGAGAAATGGCACAAATCATTCAGTCAGTTGGTTAGAAGTAAGAAATGTTAAAACCTAGTATCTAATATATTGATATACATACAAAACCCAAATCCTTAAGTGAGAGAACCCTGTTATAATACATAAAGATATAATAAATATTCTCTACCATTTATTACATAAATAAGAAAATTCTAAGGCAACTCCAGTAAAAAAATCCAGGTGACAAATAAGCAAATTCAAGATCATGGTAAGACAATTGGTTTCTAAGGTGCTTCTACCAGGGCTATTACTGAGATTTAAAAGCATGAACTGGGGTCGGTGCCCACAGCACAGTGGTTATGGCACCAGCCACATACACTAAGGGTAGCGGGTTCGAACCCAACCCGGGCCAGCTAAAGAACAATGACAACTGCAACAAAAATATGGCCGGGCATTATTGTAGGCACCTGTAGTTCCAGATACTTGGGGCGCTGAGGCAAGAGAATCACTTGAGCCCAGGAATTTGAGGTTGCTATGAGCTGTGACGCCATAGCACTCTACTGAGGGTGATATAATGAGACTCTGTCTCAAAAATAATAATAATAATAATAATAATAAAATACAAATAAAACAAAAGCATGAACAGTAATTCAGAAGAGTAGGACCCTCATTTTATCAGCAGTATTTTTTTCCTTTGTGTCCAGAGAGAAGTCACTTGTACTTGAACACTAGATTGTCCCCTACAACACGCTGAACCTACTTGTTCATTTTGGATATTATATAAATGCACTAGTGTTTACTACCTTCATTTTCTACGGGGAGTAGTAATGTGTATTATAAATCTTCCCAATGTTTCTTCTTGTTTTTCACAGTTTAAAATGTGATTGTTTATTTCAGTGACTTAGCAAAAAGAAAAAATAATTCTCCTTGAAATATGGGAATCGTTTCATAGTTCTACTTCAGTGCAACTGGGGTTTTTTCTCCAGGCTGTGAAGTTTTGCACCATTTCTTCTGTAATTCACTGCTGACTTGGACAGCGGAACTATTTTTCAGCAGGAGTTAACAAGCATCTTTCCCAGAGAAGCATTTACTGAAATGGAGAATCACGTCTCTCACATTCCCTCTTCCTGGTAATCTTTTTAGTTAGCCTTGTCTCAACATTCGTGGAGGGCTTTTTGATACTCTGGGACTATTTTCATTCTCTCTTTTGGACAAAAAAATAATTTAGATCTCCTGCTTTCAAAACTGCAGCCACAGTGGGATTTCTCTGCAAAATATCTTTGTAAGAAAGATTCACGAATCACAGAAGCTATGGAGCTATGAAATGATAAATGATCTTGAGAAAGGACAATAGGATAAAAGACCTATTAACCAAGAAATCTATCCTGAGTAGAAATCAGAATCAGTCTTTCCCTTTTTTTCAACTCTCTCAACAATGTCTTTAGTATTTCTCCCTCTCTCCCTCCTTCCCTTTTTTTATCTTAATAGATATGGGTTTGTTACTTTGGGGGACTTGTGATGCCTAAATTCTGTGATGATTTCTTCTAGCAAACTGATTATTTTCATTTCTCAGGAAACATCTCATTGGCCAATTTTCTGAGTATTTCCAACTTCTTAAGCAGGATTTTTATCTTAGCTTTTTATTTCTTAGATATGCCTAAAAAAATTTCATCACCCAGTTTTCTAGAGCTCAGCTTATATCGCACCTAATGAACTTAGCAACCATGAGCTATGAGAGGCTGGGATAAATTTCTACCATTTTATTGGTTGGGGAAGCTGTGCTTCAATGGCTATGTTACTTGGTTATGGCCTCACAACTCTCTAGCCACAGAATCAAGACTAGGAAGTTGTCCTCAGCTTCTGAATCCACCAGCAGTGAGTACCTGCCCCTATCCAGACTTCACCTTTCTTTTAAGCAGCAACTATTTTCAACTACAAGCACCATGGACTTTCTTCCTTAGAGTGTTCTCTGAATTATGTTGGGCTCATATGTGGAGCAAACAGAAAAGATTAAGGAGTTAATGATCTGTAGAGATATCTCAACCAAAGCCAGATGGTAGTTGGTGCATAAATACATCAATTTAGTCAGCCACAGGTGGAACACCTCTGTGATGGACTCTGTGGGCATTGAGGGATGGGGCCCCAGTGGTCCATAGAAGTGCTCTACTCATAAACACCCCATATAGGCCTCTTTTTTTTTTGTCTCATCTCCGAATCCCTTACCTTTACTACCTGGGATTACTTTCCAAATAAACCAGTTGTACACAAGTACTCACCTCATGGGTAAACTTCTGACTTCTTATTCATTTTTCCTTAAATCTTTTCATGTTTCTCTGAAATGAGTTTGAAAGTAAGCATACCTCAGCCATGGAGCCAGTCTTTTTTGTATTATGGTCCAGATCGCTTTTGCTTTATTTCAGGGATGGCCTATTTCCAGGACCAATCATTTCCACAATTGCTTTTTCCATCATTTCTGTTTATTGTGGGCTCTGTAAAAAATTGTCTGCTATTTGATTAGTTTAATAAAACAAAGGCACTTTGGCACACATGGTGCCAGTTACAAGAATTGGTGCACACACAATATATGGCCCATGTTCTACAAGTCTTTACACCCTACATAACCTCATCTGTACCTACTCTACCGTCTACTCTGCATTTACTTATTTAGTGAACCCCAAACTAGGAAATCCAGTTGCTTTTTATTCCAAGGGGAAAATCCCCTATCATATTCTGGGTGAAATGTGATAATTCAAGATTTGGAATTTTCCATCTTTCAGTAGGGCATCGAATGTCATGGTGCCTATTGGTAGGTGGCCATTTATCCTAATCCTGTAGAGAATACACCAACAGAAAGCCAAGTATGTCAACCTTTCCTAGTGGCTGAGGGTGACATGCTGAAGAGGGGACAAGGGGCAGAGTTTGGAGCAAGATGACACCCACACACCTCCTTCCTCATGAGGTCACCTTTGCTCCTGACAATTTTTTAGTAAGTTTCTGGGGGGAAGCAAATGTGAGTAACTCCACCCAATGTCAACACAGACCCCTCTAGACCAAGAGTCCTTTGGTGAATACCAGCCTGTGCGCTGAGATTCCCATGACTGCAGTGAACCCCAGCTTAGCCTCCCAGGAGGTGTGAATAGAGGCCTGCAGAGACTATAATAATTTCAGTAGCTGAGTAATAAATCATCTAACCCTCATTATCTCTTCTTCCCTGCCTCTTAAAATCTTAGCAGCATTTGTACAATTGATTTCCTCTATACAGAGGCATTCATCTTATTATTCTTCAACAAAAACAAACTAAATCCAATAGGGAGTCCAGGCCCAGGATGTTATAATTGAGTGACAATAAGAGTAAATAAGTTTTGAATGAAGGTCTAAGAGACATCCACAGCAGTAGAGCACAGGGAGCATGTGTAGGGTGGGGTTGAGGAATTGCGGCTATTTTCTCATGCAGTGGGTACCTCTGCTCCCATATCTGCCCAGGTATTGAGCTGCCCTTTCTCAGGATGCTTTTTGTGACTTTTCTCTATTTCACACCTTGTTGCAAGAGTTGACAATGAATTCCCCAGCCCCAGTATCAGTCACAGTCGAGGCTATTGCCTCAGCCTTCAGGAGAAGGTTCTCATGTACCTATATACAAATTTGGGATCTTTCTTGTCTCTTTTAGGGATACATCAAAAAAAATTGGCCCAATTACCTGTTTCTTTTTGGTGTATTTCAATGTCACTGGCACAGATCAGTCAGCTCACACATATTAATGGGGGTAAATGGTACCAAGAATCTCATAGACAATTAATCACAGGGAATGATGTTTCAACAGTTCCTTTGAAGCTCCTCTGCATGATTCTACATTAGATCATTTCTTCTATCTTAAAGGTAATATTACAAACATTAGATAGTTAACTAGTAAATTTTAGATAAAGTAATATTATTAAAGAGAGAAAAATTTTCCCTGCCTCCCTTCCTTTCTTCCCCATCCCCTCCCCACATTCCTCTTTCTTTCCTTCTTTCTTCTGTTTCTCTCCCCTCAGAATAACTTAACATCAAGGCTTGAGAGATATAGGTTGCTAAAAAGTAAAGAAAACAGAAATGTTACCTCTGAACAATGAGTAAATGGGTCACAAGCAATTTTAATCGATATAGGTAGGATGTAGTTGATGCCTATTTAAAGTCTGAGACTTATTATTTTGAGAATTCACATGATGTTAAAAGTTGCTATTATTTATGCAAGAAAAGCAAGCAATAATGGGATGAAATTGCTCACAGTAACAATTGAAAACACATCATTCAAATTTGAATAAAAATCTCAGAAGACTATTATTGCAAACAAAAAAATTTACAGTTAAAAAATTAGCTTGGCGGTGCCTGTGGTTCATAGGAGTAGGGCGCCAGTCCATATGCTGGAGTGGCGGGTTCAAACCCAGCCCCAGCCAAAAACTGCAAAAAAAAATTAGCAGTTCAACCAGACTGATCCCCCCTTGCCCTCCACCATACACACTCTCGATCTTGATACTACCTCTGAAAGGTCACTTTCAGAATTATCTTAGACGTGAACTTGACATCAAAGGAGACACTTTATGATGTCATGAGCCTTAGATATAGCCAAATCTGTTGTAGAAGAAAAGAAATAGGGAGTTGAAAGTTTCCTTCAAGGAGCAGCCTTAAATATTAAAATTAACTGAAAAGAAATACTTGAGCAATTGGCTGAGGATCTAAAGCTTAAATTAACTGAACAAATTTCTGGATATCAAAGATACAATAATTTCACTGGGTTTGTTTATTTTATTTTTAACAATGTAATTTATACAACATATTTAAAATATTTGAGGTAAACGAACCAGTGAAGAAACTTAACTTTTACTCTGTAGAAAGATTTTTTTGAGTAGATAAAATTGTGATGTTGGTACAGTGGCTTCTGGCCTGGTCATAAAACACAACATTATTCTTGGAAGCCTCTCACCTCTGAGAGTTGGAGATTGGCTATTTGAGACTTAGGGTTCAACAGACTGTGATAAACAATATTTTCATGAACTAGTTTATGATAAAATAGGAACTGACTTTGAAAGCCAGCTCTACCACAGTATAAACTGTCTCAGCTGAGACAAGCTACTTGTGAAATTTTTCTGGGCTCAGTATTGATTTTTTTCTTAATGATAAATCATATAAAAATGACAAAATGGATTAATTCATTTCTCATTTTAGAAAGGGTAGAGGAGGTTCATAAAGGTAACTTCAAAGCTTCCCTCAAGCCTGAACATTATTAATTAACAATTCTAAAGCAAAATTTTCAATACTTTTTCTGCACATAAAAAGGGAGCTGTTATAAAATGATGTCTGTGGTTTGGATGGAGAGACTTGATCAATAGTGGAGCTCTGAGTGTTTTGAAAATTTTATTTTATTTATATGTGATTCAAATTAGAAAGCTTATGTTAAACATGAAACTGATTCAGTGAAAATTCACTAAAAAAGTCTTTTGGTAAATCTTTTGTTATAGTAAAGGAAATTGCTTATAAATTAAAAAGAAAATTAGCACAGCTATATCACAACGGATTTTACTTCAATAAAAAAATGTATGATAGGCATTGAAATTTGCATATAAAAAGTTGAAAACATTGAATTGTTTCCCCTCTGAGGCAGCAATAAGAACTTCACTTCTCACTAATTCCTAGGGCAATACAAATAAAATGTTGCTATTGTATCCACCCATATGTGTCAGCCTGAGTTTATGTATAGTCTGGCAAAAAGCAAAAAAGAAAGAAAGAAATTAATTAATTCTAAATATGGTATATATTTCCTCCTTTTTGTATTATACTTTCTTAACATCCTAGTTAATTCACAAAACATGCATTAAACTTCTATTCCAAATAGACTGAAACATTTTTTTCATGCTGGAAAAAAAAAATACTGAGTCTGCACAGTGCAAAGCCTATATAAAGTTATGGAACAAATGGTTAATTTTAGAGGGAGGGATTATGAAAACTTATATGCTCTACTTTATGGAATTCAGCATTTGAAAGTCATTGTCTAAAATATATCAAATTTATGATGAAAATCTTAGGGCAAAATATATATTGGAAGAATTTTTGAAATTTAGATGATTTGTAAAGTAAAATACAGATAATGAAGCAAAATATCAAAGACACTACAAGTTTAAACAAGGTTATCTGAGGATGTTCCCTCAGGGCTCTGGGGTTTATTTGTTCTGTTATGTCTAACCTGTCTTTCAAGGAATTTTATTGGATATGTTGAGAATACAGTCAGCCCTGCATATCCACAGGTTACACTTCAATGGCTCCAAAGTATATGGAAAAAGTAAATGTTGGGTGTGTCTGTATTGAAAATGTACAAACATTTTTTTCTTGTCATTATTCTATAAATGATACAGTATAATTACTATGTACATAGCATTACTTCCCATTAGGTATTATAAGGAATCTAGAGATGATTTGATTAAGGTATGTGAGGGAATGTGCATATGTTGTATGCAAAGACTGTCGTTTCTATCAGGGACTAGAGCATCTGTGGATTTTGATATCTGATGGATGCGGACAAGGGAGTCCCAGAACCAGTTTGCCATGGATGTGGAAGAACATCTGTATTCTGATGTGCCGTGCTGACTTTAATTGAAAATGCATTAAAGATGTATTTGCTATAGTGCAAGGTGGGGGTGGTCAATGTGTATCAGCGTGTGAGAGCACACACACCCAGTTTAATTTTCTAAGTCCTGATAAATTGCCTTTTTATGTTTTCTGATATCCACTGAATCCAAACCTGACCAACATCACTCCATGGGGCTACTTGTACTCATCGGAGCCATAACTATTGTTCTCAGATTTCTAGCTTTTAACCTTTACCTTTTCAATTTGTCCTATTTTTTCTGGTAATATCTATCTCTAAATGAAAAGCTTTCCATTTTTCAGAAACTAATAGAGAAATATTACTTTGCCTCATCTGTGCCTTGGAGGTAATTCAAAGGGAAATTTCATGAAGCCTTCTCACATAAGCAGTCATCAACAAACACATGGATTGTCCAACATTTAATTTAATACCTATATTAATATTAATATACTTTATTAATTAATTTAATATTGGCTTGATGCCATGCTATATTCCATTGGGGATAAAATAAATAGGATACACATTAATTCGCTAGCATTGTATGGGTACTCTATGTCCTCCATTATCCATCTCTCCCTTTCATCTTAGTAATAGAATCTGCTTGTGGCCATCAAGAATAAAGACTACATTGCTAGCCTCTTCTGAATTTAGATATTTCTACATCACTAATTATGCCCTTGTATAACATAAGGAAACTTGGTATTTCCAACTCTTCTCTTTCTGCTGGCTTTAATGTGGCTGGAGTAGCCATCTTGGATGAAGAGGTCACTTTGGGAATGGAGGTCACATGACAGAGCTGTAAGAAAATTGGGCCCCTTCACACAATAAAGCACCAAGCTAGCCTTGTACCGCATACCAAGAGAATAATTCTCTCTTATAGAAACAACAGTCATTTGTTGATTTTCTCTCACCCATAGTCAAACTTAACCCTTACTTAAGTAGCCATCAAAAATTTATACAATTTTTTTTTTTTTGGAAAATAAAAATAAGCAGTATCTAAACATTTGGGGCATGATACATTTCTTGATGCTTATATTCTTTACCAATATCTTAATGAAAATATTTACTAAAGTGGTGTTTTTGATTCTTTATTACTTTTCTGATACTTTCCTTCTGAGAACTACAGCCAAAACTGCTACACATAATTTCGTGCTGTTTAGTCTCTGATATATTATTTCTGTTTACAATCTGGCTACTGAAAAAATATTTCTGTCTGCTTCACTGAATCTCGTCCTTCAGTACCACATGGTGAAATAGACAACTCTGCTACAATGAGGTCAGCAGTGAGTCAGCATGAGGTTCCATGTTCAAACTAACCATATGATGATATGAAGCAATTTACTTTCTCTCTCTTGTGTTAGAAATTACTCTATTTTCATGATGGGATTTTTTTAAGCATTAAATAAGATGATGTAAACCATGCAGTTTTGCAAAATGTATAGCTTTCTCTATTTTATCATAGCATGCCATACAGTGCTTCACAGTTACATGGGTTATGTGCACCCTGCTGTTTTTAATCCTCTGCTCCACAACTGATTAAAAATATCATAAACCATTTTATATGTGTGATACAAATAAACATGTATAGTATATATGTAAGCTATGAAAAGAGTTATTTTAAAAACTCCTATAAAGAGATCACCAACTAAAACATGACCAAAATTTTAGAAACCACCTCTGTATTTTTTCTCTATCTTACTTGCCCCAAGCCAGAGGAAATAATACTCTAAATTTTGTGTTTATCGTTCTCGGAATGGCTTTATTTTTCAAACAGTTAATTATTTATGCATATACCTAAAATGTATTATTTAATTTTATTTTGAACTTTATAGAAATAGAATCATTATATGTACATTTTTGATTGTTTAGTTTTTTTTCCACTGAGCAGTATATTTCTAAAATTTATCCATGTTATTGTGTGGGACTGCAGTTTATTCATTTTTATTGTTATATTAATGCATAATTTGCATGAATAGATCAACACACAGTTGACCTTTGAACAGCAACAACTCTTGGACCACATTGTTGACCCTGAGACGTCAAGATCAAGCCCTTCCTCCTTTTGCTCCTTCCCAGCCTACTCCACATAAACACAGTAAAAACAAAAATCTTATGATGATCAATTCCACTTAATAAATAGTAAGTACTTTTTCTCTTCATTATGACTTTCTCGATAACCTTTTCTTTTCTCTAGCTTACTTTCTATATGCAAGAATATAGCATATAACACATAAAATATTCATTAAACTATTATTTATATTACCAGTTACTTCCAAGCAACATGTTATTAGTAGTCAAGTTTTGGTGGATTCAAAAGGTATGCACAGATTTTTGACTGCGTGGTGAGTTGGCACCTCCAACTCTGAAGTTGTTCAAGGCTCAGTTGTAAATTTACTTTACTGATGGATATCTGGGAAGTCTCTAGGGTTGTTCTGTTTTGCTTGTTGCTATTTTGAAACAATATGGTATGAACTTTTTTTTTCTTTGGTCAAGCTAGCTTACCATGGTCTCAGCCTAGTTCAGTGCCTCAGTCTTCTGAGTATCTGGAACTACATGCACCAGCATGCAAGGCTAATTTTTTTCTATTTTTAGTAAAGACAGGATCTCACTCTTGCTTGGTCTGGTCTTAAACTCTATAATTCTAGCAATCCTCCTGCCTTGGCCTCCCAGAGTGCTAGGATTACAGGTATGTGCTATGAACATTCTTATACAGATCTCCTAGTGCATGTGTAGAAGTATTCTAGGATATATACCTAATTATTTAACTGTTGTCCTATGGGTAATTGCTTTCCAAAGCTACTTACACATTTTTGTTTGAGTCATGTATATGAGAGTCCATAAGTCAACAATCTAACACTAGATTTATTAGACTTCTCAATTTCCACCAATGTAATTGGGAAAAAGTAGTATTTTATTGTGGTTTCAATTTATATTTCTTTGATTGATAATAATGTATATGTTTATATTGTATTAATGTGCTTCTTATGACAAGACTGTTCATGCCTTTTGCTCATCCTTGCGGTTGGATTTTTATCTTTACCCTGCTCATCAGTAGGATAAGCAGGATAATTTTTCAGTGTACTTGTAGTTCTATTCTTCTCCAATCATCTGTGTGCAAATAGCTTCTGCAAATTGCAACTTGTCTTTTCATTCCCTTTTGTGGCATATGTGTTATTAATTTAAAAATAAACTTACCAGTCTTCTCTTTTATATCATTTTTTACTTTTTAGGAAAAATTTTAAATGACCTTCAGAGACGAAGTATTCTTCTATATTTCTTTCTAAAATTTTAGACTGTCCTTTTCATATACAATTCTTCATTCCACCCAGAATTGATTTAAGTGTCTGCTGAGGTTCTAATAACCATGAAGCATCATTATTGTCAATTCCAATCACCATTCTGCATCAAAATTGTAGGAATACTATTATAATTTTCTTTTGTTTGTATATATGACTTATTTTCCATGTTCCGTTCATTAACCATTCTATTGTTTTCAAAGCAACTAGCAGAACCAACTCTGTGATATATCAGATTTCTATACATTATTGGCTCTGATTCTGAGCTCATTATTCTTTTTCACAGGCAATTTTATTAAAATATCAATATCATGATATTAATTACTAGAGAAATACACTTTGCTGTCTGGTAGGGAAATGTGTAACATGAGAATTATTTTCGGTCTCCTTGTGTTTTACTCTAACCTTTAAATGTTAAAATCAATGCTATTATATTAATTTTAGAATCATTTTTAGCAAAAACAGCAGCCAACAATAGAAATAAAAAAATAATTGTGATTTTACCTGACGTTTAACATAATACATAAAATTGGGGGATAATTGATAATTTGCTGAAGTCCCCCATGAATTATGATGTTTTTAGACTATTTAACATTTTTCATAGAAAATCATATCAGCTAAAAATAATGGACCTTTTTTCCTCTTATTATGATTAATGTATGTGTTAACTTGTAGGATGTTTGTGAATAAGTGTGACATAAATCCATGAACCTTGAGCAAACAGATTATCTTCTACAGTGGAGGTGGGCCTTGTCCAATAAGATGGGAGCTTGACTAGACCAAAGAGACCAGCCTCCTTAACAAAGGGAATTCTCCATCAGACTTCTATTGGACTTCATCTATACCCTCCATTCTCCTGGGTTTTCACCTGCTGGCCCATACTGCAGATTTTGTGAGCTGCTGACCTGAGCCCCCTTTATTTCAGGTACAAGAAATTGGTTGAAATGTAGGGGATCCTACTGGTGGTTCTAGGCTTGGACCATGAGAATATTGCCCTCTGTCTACCTGCATTTCACATGACATGTTATGAGCATGTAATGTTCACTCCCAGCTGCTGGCTCTAGTTTTTAGTTAAGTATTTCTTCTTGGGATGTGCGTTAATTTCTTTTTTCACATTCAAAGATTTCTCTTTCTTTCTTAAGAGACCAGCAAAGCACTGCAAAACATATTTTGTGAAATGCATCCAGGATCCAGTTTTCACTTGACCAGGAGAGCGTATGAGATTATCAAATTCAACATAATGAAAGTTTTCACTGACTCATTATCATTGTCAAAGGCTTAATACGTACCAAAAATTTTTGCCAGCAATAGAGTTTTAAGAGAGGTAAGGAATCTCCAATCAGTGGGGAATATAAGCTTCACTGAGGATGACAGGTATACACTTGAGTCCTTTGTAAAGATTCTAGATTGAGCAGTGATTTCAACTGCTTCGTTTCTGAAAAGGAATATTGGGAAAAGAAATGGAATTTCTTGTTACTGATTAAAAGACATGCGTGTACATGGGCAAGACACTGTGGAGAAAACAGAGAGGGAGAAAAATCTTGGAGAGAAGCTTCCTTCTGCAGGGATGTGCACCAGCCACCGTATTCCCTCGTTTTCTGCGAATCCACCACAGCGCCTCACCCAGCTCTTTCCTTCCACCCCACCCCTTATGTTCAGACTTTGTGATATGCTCCAGGGCTGCCCTTTGAGCTTCTGAAATATTCAAACTCAGACCTCAGCGCTGGGCAATGCACAAGGGAGTTGGTCCTAAGAGGATGAGGTTTCTGCAGCTTTCAGAATGTGCTCCCCACCCCCTGTATTGTCTGATGCCACAGATGAGCACAGAGCATGTCCTTTGGGAGTGAAGACTGGGAGGGGGGCCAGCCCTGGAGCAAGGAAATAAGAAAGTGTCTCTCAGACAGTGCCTTAAAGACTAACCCGCCATGAGAAAAAGGAATTATACTTTTTTAAAGTGATAAGACCAGGAGGTAACTTGGCCTTTCTGCTGGGTGATGAAAGAGAAGGCACTCATCCATGAAATAGAAATAGTGGATCCTCCGCTGCAGCCACTTCACGCCTGCTTCTGCAGATAAACGCTCATTACCTCGGAATCACCAAACAGGGGGTGGGCCTGGCATTTGTAAGATTTGGAGACCAGCTACAACCAATCAGGACAACTCCAGCGAGACACATAGCTCTTCTGCACTGGGCTTCCGCAGGCCAGAACCAGTCCCCTCCTGCACTAGGCGGAGGTACAGATCCCAGGAAAGCCATGATCCAATACTCTCGACTCTCTGGAAAACTCTGTTTTATTCATGACAAAATCTCTCAGCCTTCTTCCAAATACAGAGTTCAGTAAAGAAATAATGTGAAAACTTCTTGGAATTTGTGGGGGAAAAGAAAACAAAAACAGGCTGATGAATCTAGCATTAGGATGCTCACAAAATCAGTGCCCGCTGCCTGCCGTCCCTAACCCAGGCCGTAGTATCAGGCTGCTGACTGGGGCAGGAGGATCCCTCCCGCCCCAAACTCGCTTCCCTGGTGTTCACACTACCTTCAGCCAGACTAATGTATCAGTTCCAGCCTCACCATCCTATGTGTAAGTCAGTATCATCTAGACTCTGTCCTTGACCCTATTACAGACTTGGTAAGTATTCAGACCCTCTTTGGGCCAGGTTGAATGCTCAGAAACAGTGTTGTTCTCGTGGGCCCAAGTGTTTCTCTTGAGAATCTGCCTCATTATATTCCAGTTTATCCTGCAGGCTGCATTATTCCTGCCAACTCTTCCCTCAGCAGGGATTCACCCCTCAGCGCTGAAGTGCTTCTGCCTTGGGACAGACCCATGTGGCCCAGGATCACTGCCAGCTGATGTCTCTTATTTCTCCCTCTGACCTCTGAATTTGTTTCCTTTTCATTACCAGCATCATCTGGAGACATTTTTAGTCCAGATGAGGTGAGTTACTACTCCAAGTCCCTGTCGTAAGCACCAATGTGCAAGAGGCAATTCTAGATACATATTCTAGCATATTCCAAATCCTCCCTATTTTCTTGCTTCTATTGCAATTAATTTGTTAATAAACTCTTGAGGTAAAACTCAGAGTAGACATCCCTATTCCAATCTCATGAGGTTTAGATGTCTCCTGTTGACTTCTACATCAGTATTATTTCCACTGTTGCTGTCAGGCCAGTAATAGGTTCATTTTTTTCAACCAAAGTTATTTCTACTTTGGTCACACAGGTCTTAAAATAAGATTTGTAGTTTGAGAAATACATATAAAATCTGTTTATGTTAAGGTAAATACTTACTGAACATCGTTTCTTAGTCTCATAAGAAAGTCTATGCCCTGAGCTTGAACTTTGTGTTCTGCTATGGAAGCTACTACTGAGATCTCTTTAAAGAATTTCACTTTCCAAAAAATTCATAAAAATGCATATTGCAAGGGCAGAAATGATTTTATGCAGTTTGGTTTCTCTAAGTAAAATGAGATCTCAATATGAAATTTCTGCCTCACTGATTTTAAGATACTGCAGAGAGAACGAGAGTCTTGACAGAAAAGGGAAGGAAATTGATTTTTGCCCAAGAATGATGCAGCGTGCTTATTAGGAATAAATTTTAAAACCTGAGGAACTGTGTTCCTAGCCTTATCTTCATTAGGAATACCATCAAAATTACATAGAGAGTGGATGGGAGGGATGCAGCTGGAGCCTTCACTCAACCCACATTTCCTTACTGTCTCCTCCCCGCCAGGTAGTGCCCCATGGTGACATGGATGACAGTGAGTGACCATGCTCCACTCCAGCACCAGGGTGGCAGACCGAGTGCCTCCGTGCAGAGTTGGGGCACTCATATCCCGCTCTCCCAGACAGCTCCTCTCCTCCATTCAGGCAAGCACGCAGTTCACTTTCATTCCAGGAGCTTTCCTGGCGAGGAGAACTGAAATGAGCATAATCAAACTATCAAAAAGGAATAAAAAAAACCTAATAAAAGAAGAAAGGGAAGACGGACAGAACAAGAGAAAATGAAATAAACTTAGGAACTTGGCAGAGAGTGAAGAATGCCTACCAAGTTCTTACCACCAGTGTTCTGGAATTTTCTGCTTAAGAACTTCCTGACAGGTTTCCCACCCTTGTTTTCTGTTTTACTGAGGATAAAGCTCAAACTTTGTCTACTCAGCACACAGGCATGAAAATGCAGTCAAGAGGAAGTTTTTGAGTAAACCAATGTCCTTTTGCCTCAGGTAGGTAAATTGCCTCAAAAATGGGGCAGAATCTCTGGCCTTGGGGACTTCTCTGGCCTCTGCTCCACAAACTCCTTGGAGCATTTTTCCACATTGAGCAGAAGAGAAGCAAGTTGGTCATTTTAAAAGCAATGTCTTTGCAGAGGTTGACCGACATTTAGTTTAAACTCTTAAGAGGAGTTGAAGTCATTTTTAAGAAGGCTTGACTTTCTTGCCGGACCTGACTCTCATTATAAAAGTCTGATTTTCAAAACAAGGGGTTGAGCTCACATTTTGTTTTACTAATTTTGTGTTAGTCAGGGACAGTTTATGTGTGTGCTTCAGTCAAAGCGTGTCTCTCAGAGCCATACAATCTGCCATTACATTGGCCACATAATTTGTGGAGCCCAGTGCAAAGTGAGAAGGCATTAATCCTTCGTCAGAAGGGAGGGGGAAAAATCCTTTAAATATATTAAAATGTAAGGCATTTTTCCTTCATCTTCAGTCTCTCAACTCGTTATAGTGCTTTTCATGGGCTATGTAATGGAATCTAAGTAAAGAAAATTTAAAAAAAATCAATTCTGAGCATGTATTTTATATTCCATCCTTTTGTGCATTGCCAGATTTAAATGCAAGCACAAATTGTGTTTTTATTAATCCAGCTGGGTATTCATTCCTTATTCTTGAGTAATTAATCAACTAGGTAAATTTTTCTAAGTTAAAAATGTATTTCTCTCAGCAGTTCAAAAGTATTTTATTTCTCTGTTTTCTTATATCCCCTGTTGCTGTTAAGATGTCTGCTGTATCAATTTGGCATTTCTTTGAAGACAATATGACTTTGTTTTGGGCTACTTTTTAATCTCCTCTTTTAAATTTACTCATGGTAAAATCACTATCTCAAGTCAGTGATGTGGAAAAGATGGAGATTTTAATAAATGATGTTCGGAAATGCAGATAACTATGTTTTCCCATCATATAACAAGTAAATTCTGTATAAATCAGAGATTAAACATTAAAATTGAAATCACACAAATACTTTCAAAAACAAGAATTAATTATTATAATATAGGAGTGGGAAAACATTCCTAACTGTGACTTAAGTTACATTAAGGAAAAGAAATGATAAAATGTAGCTTTCTGAAAAGTGCAAAGAAATGCGTTTGCAAGATGGAAAGCATAAGAAAATAAAGAGGCAAGTGACAATTGGGCATTATTTTCATCTCTTTACTTTTTATGTCCTACCTTACACGAAAGATCAACTCAGTGTTCTAGCTCACCAATTTGCTCTTCATTAATTACCGTTATGCAATTAAGCCAATTTCTTTATTTTTTATTTAAAGAATTATGTTTTTATTTTTAAAGCCTGCAACTGGATCTTTTATTATAACTCACTTTTATTAGTTGTTTTAGCCTCTATATATTTTTGGGTTTTACAGTTACGGTTTGCGTTATCTCTCTCACATTACAAAATTTCACTGTGATGTTCTCATTCACCTATTCACTTTTCCATTGTGTGTCACTTCTTTCACGTTTGTGAACTCTCATTCTCACTACTGGTTTCCTTATATTTAATGGAATATATACATGTATGTGTGCAGGTGTATAGGGTGCCAAAAATGTGCACCCATTTTGAGAAAGTAAAAAACTATATGAAAATTGTCATGCTTAATATATACCAAAAACAAAAGGTGATTACAAGTCATGTTTGACTTCTGCAAATACTAGAGGTGCTGAAGGTGGTTACCTTTAGCATCCAGGCACTTCTGATTATGGAAAACTACTGCCTGAGCAACATTGCCACCTGGATCTGCCCTTGTGCACATCACACACAGGTTCTGTTGCACATTCACACCTCCAATGTCATTGTACTTCCACAATGTTCTCAAATTTTAAATACTATTTCAAAATGGTCTTGTACTCCTCAGATGACAACCATGCTTCCTCTATTTCTTTTGACCATCCTGCCTGCTGCATGGTGATGCATTTATTCAATTAACACCATCTTTGGAACAAACGTTATACCCTTTGCTACCTTAATTCAATTCAACTTCAAACAATAATATATAGATAACATCTCTTAAAATGCATATACATTTTTTAGCAACCATATATATATCTAAACATGACACAGGTTTGTATGGGTGTGTGTGTTATTTCTTGGTTGAGTGCTTATTTGTTATTTCAGAATTATTTGGATGGTTTACCCTGCAGGGGCTTCCTACTACAAGTTCAGACTTTTATTGTCATTCCTCATCTGCTTATCTCCTGTGAAAAATGTACTCATTATCTTGAATTCTATAACTATGTGTTAACTAATTCCATATATATGTTTTCTGATTGATCTTCTCAAATACAAGCTTAACCATGTCACTATCTTTTGCAAATGCTCCTAGGAGATCCCTGTATGTTTGAGCAGGAAACATAGATTGTATCTTTCAGGGTCCATCATTACCAACTATTTGTCCCTATTTCAGATAATATCCTTTCATCTTTTTAATTTCCAACCTTTCCTGCAGGTGTTAGTCATAACGCTGAAGGATCTTTGTGACCTTTCTTATCTGAGTTCCCACCTGAAATATGCTTTATTCTGAGTATCCAGTGAATTTAACTTATTTCAGAAATTAACTATACTTCAAAAAATCCTTAATGAATATTGCAAGAAACTTTGCTCTCATAAATATGAAAATCTGAAGGAAATTGACCAATATTTGGAAGCACACCACCTTCCCAGACTTAGCCAGAATTAAGTGGAAATGTTGAACAGGCCGATATCAAGTTCTGAAATAGCATCAACCATACAAAATCTCCCTAAAAAGAAAAGCCCAGGACCAGATGGCTTCACGTCAGAATTCTACCAAACCTTTAAAGAGGAACTAGTACCTATATTA
>CAUYON010065723.1:0-19594 GCA_963573935.1 Arctocebus calabarensis
CATGGATGTGGAGAGAAGGGAACACTTTTACACTGCTGGTGGGACTGCAAACTGATACAACCTTTTTGGAAGGAAGTATGGAGAACTCTCAAAGAACTCAAGCTAGACCTCCCATTTGATCCTGCAATCCCATTATTGGGCAGCTACCCAGAAGGAAAAAAATCCTTTTGTCATAAGGACACTTGCACTAGACTGTTTACTCAAGCTCAATTTACAATCGCCAAAATGTGGAAACAGCCCAAATGCCCACCAACCCAGGAATGGATTAACAAGCTCTGGTATATGTAGACTATGGAATACTATTCAGCCATTAAAAAACATTGGCTCGGTGCCTGTACCTGGCCCAGGCCACCTAAACAACAATGACAACTGCAATTATCATTATTATTATTTTTTTTTGAGACAGAGCCTCAAGCTATCAGCCTGGATAGAGTGCCATGGCATCTCAGCTCACAGCAACCTCCAATTCCTGGGCTCAAGTGAGTCTCCTGCCTCTGCCTCCCAAGTAGCTGGGACTACAGGCGCCCACCACAACGCCTGGCCATTTTTTGGTTGCAGCCGCCATTGTTGTTTGGCGGCCCAGGGTGGATTTGAACCCGCCAGCTCAGGTGTACGTGGCTGGCGCCTTAGCCCGTTGAGCCATAGGCGCCCAGCCGACATCTGCAATTATTAATAGCCGGGCATTGTGGCAGGTGCCTGTAGTCCCAGCTACTTGGGGGGGGCTGAGGCAAGAGAATCCCTTAAGCCCAAGAGTTTGAGGCTGCTATGAGCTGTGATGCCACAGGTCTCTACTGAGGGCAACATAGTGAGACTCTGTCTCAAAAAAACAAACCAACCAACAAACAAACAAAAAAAAACTGCAACAGAAATGAAAACTGCCTTTCACTAGACTGGATACTGCTCAGGAAACAATCAATGAACTGGAAGATATGTCAAAAGAAGCTTTTCAAATCGAAATGGAAAGTGAACAAAAAGAATGAAAAAACCTCTAAGCACAGAACAGAATATCTGAGAAATACGGGATAGTTACAAAAGGTGTAATAAATATATAATGAGAATACCAGGAGAAGAAAAAGAAAGGGGCAGAAAAAATATTTTTCTTTTTTTTTTGAGACAGAGCCTCAAGCTGTCACCCTGGAGAGAGCTGTAGCATCACAGCTCACAGCAACCTCCAGTTCCTGGGCTCAAGCGAGTCTCTTGCCTCCACCTCCCAAGTAGCTGGGACTACAGGTGCCCGCCACAACGCCTGGCCATTTTTTGGTTGCAGCTGTCATTGTTGTTTGGCGGGTCCCGGCTGGATTCGAATCCGCCGGCTCAAGTGTACGTGGCTGGTGCCTTAGCCCGTTGAGCCACAGGCGCCAAGCCCAGAAAAAATATTTCAAGTAAAAATTGAAGGTTGGGTTGGGAGCAGCAGTTCATGTATATAATCCTACCACTCTGGAAATCCAAGGAAGGAGGATGGTGTGAGCTCATGGGTTCGAGACCAGCCTGAGCAAGAGCAATACCCAATCTCTACTAAAAATAGAAAAATTAGCCAGTGCAAATCTAGTCCCAGCTACTTAAGAGGCTAAGGTAGGGGGATCACTTGAGCTCAGGAGTTTGAGGTCGCTGTGAGCTATTACATCACTGTACCCTAGCCTGGCTGACAAGAGAGAGACTCTGTCTCTAAAAAAAAAAAAAAAAAAAAAAATGTATATATGTGTGTGTGTGTGTGTGTGTATAAATAAATTAGGTACTGCAAATGGCCGGGAATTTTCTAATATTAGTGAGTGACACCAAATTAAAGACCCAGAAATCTCAAAGAATATCAAGCAAGAGATAAAAAATAAAAACACAGACAGCCCAGTGGTTTACACTTGTTATCCAAGCATTTTGGGAGGCTGAGGTGTGAGGATAGCTTGAGCCCAGGAGTTGGAGGTTGCAATGAACTGGTTGCCATCGCATGCCAGCCTGGGCAAAAGAGTAAGACCCTGTCTCAAACAAACAAACAAACATCAATCCTCACACTCCAAACCCATTATGACTAGGTATATTATACTCAAATTGAAAAAAAGAAGACAAAATCTTGAAAGAGAGTAAAAAGAATTTCACTTAGAAGGGAACAAAGGTAAGAATTACACTGGAAGAAGAACTGAAGTGACATTAAAAAAAAAACCAAAAATGAGTTACAATGAAGTTTTCATCAGAAACCATGAAAGAAGGAAGAGAGTAAAATGAAATCAAAGTGTTGAAAGAAACTCCATCATCCTAGAATTCTGTATCCAGTAAAATTATTCTCCAAAAGGAAAGATTCAATAAAGTAAGGAAGAGGAGGAAACATCCTCACCATGATAAATGTCACATATTAAAAACCCAGTGTAAACATGATAACTCAATGGTGAAGACCTCAAGTTTTCCCCTAACACAGGAATAAGACAAGGAGACTCATCATTTCTATTCAAGGCAGTACTGGAAGTTATTATTTTTTTTAAACAGAGAATAAAGACTGAAGTACTAGAAGTTCTAACCAGAGCAATTGGGCTAGAAAAGGATTCAAATAGAAAAGGAAGAAGTAAAATTATTTCTGTTTGAAGATGACATGATCTAGGCTGGGTGAGGTGGTTCACTCCTGTAATCCTAGCACTCTGGGAGGCGGGGGCTGGTGGATCGCTTGAGCTCATAGGTTTGAGACCAGCCTGAGCCAGAGTGAGACTCCATCTCTAAAAATAGCTGGGTGTCGTGGCAGGTGCCTGTAGTCCCAGCTACTTGGGAGGCTGAGGCAAAAGGATGGCTTGAGCTCAAGAGTTTGAGGTTGCTGTGAGCTATGACACCTTGGCACTCTACCAAGGGTGACAAAGTGAGAATCTGTCTCAAAAAAAAAAAAAGAAAAAGAAAAAGAAAAAAAGACATGATCTGATACATAGAAAATTCTAAAAGAAACCACTAAACAAAACCTATTAGATCGGGCGGTGCCTGTGGCTCAAAGGAGTAAGGTGCCAGCCCCATATATTGGAGGTGGTGGGTTCAAACCCGGCCCCGGCCAAAAAAAAACAAAAAAAACAAAAAAACCCCCCCAAACCCCCTGTTAGATCTACTAAATGGATTCAGCAAAACTGCAAGATTCAAAATCAGTGTGGGAAAAATCAGTTATATTTCTATATGCTGGCAATAATTGCATTTAAAACATTTAGTACATATTTATATTTCTATATACCAGCATACTATCTACATTTTCATATGGTATATGAAAATGACATTAAGAAAATAATTCCACTTACGAAAGTATCAAAAAAATTTAAAAACTCTGGAATAAATTTAAATAAAGAGGCACAAGATTTGTATACTGAAGAAAAACACTGCTGAAGAAACTAAAGAAGACTTAAGTATAGTAGAACCACTGTGCTGCCCAACCAAGGAACTGTAACAAACTGGTCAACATATGGACCTGGGCCTATTGTACTGATACTGTAGTGCATGTCCGGTCTGTGAAAATGAGGTCAACTTGAGGAGGTCAACATAGGGAGGTGGTCAACTGTGGAGATTCTACTGTATATAGAAAGATATAACATGTACATGGATAAGAAGACTCAACATAGTTAAGATGACAATATTACCCAGGATAATTTACAGATTAAATGCAATCTCTATCAAAATCCCAATGGCAATTTTTACAGAATTAGAAAAACACAACCTAAAATCCTAATAAATTTTACGGGACCCGAAATAGCCTTCATAATCTTGAAAATGCACAAAGTTGTAGGATGTAAAATTCTTGGTTTCAAAACTTATTATAAAGCCACAGCAATTTGAACAGTGTATTTATAGACATACACCAATGGAATACAGTAGAGAGCCCAGATAGAAACTAATAGCATAAATGGTCAATTAATTGGTATTCAACAATGATGCCAAGACTCAAGGGAGAAAAGGACAGTCACTTAAACAAATGGTGCTGGGATATCCATGTGCAAAAAAATGAAGTTGGACCCTTACCTTATACCACATAGAAAAATTAACTCAGAATTGATCAAACACTTAAACATAGGATTTAAAAATGTAAAACTTTTTTTTTTTTTTTTTTTGAGACAGAGTCTCACTTTATCACCCTCAGTAGAGTGCCGTGGCAGCACAGCTCACAGCAACCTCCAATTCCTGGGCTTAGGGGATTCTCTTGTCTCAGCCTAGTGAGGAGCTGGGACTATTGGCGCCTGCCACAACGTCCAGCTATTTTTTTTTTTTTGTTTTTTTGAGGCAGAGCCTCAAGCTGTCACCCTGGATAGAGTGCTGTGAGATCACAGCTCACAGCAACCTCCAACTCCTGGGCTCAAGCGAGTCTCTTGCCTCTGCCTCCCAAGTAGCTGGGACTACAGGCACCTGCCACAATGCCCGGCTATTTTTTTGGTTGCAGCCGTCATTGTTGTTTGGCGGGCCTGGGCTGGATTCGAACCTCCCAGCTCAGGTGTATGTGGCTGGCTCCTTAGCCACTTGAGCCACAGGCGCTGAGCCGAAAAAATTTAGAACTTTTTAATGACAAACTTCAAAGACATGGTGACAGACAAACCACAAATTGGGAAAACATGTTAGCAACCTTACAAAAGGCAGTATCTATTAAATATAGAGAACTCTTGAAAATCACTAAGAGGACTTTCTTCATAAATGGGATAGCCAAGGACATGAATAAAGTAGAAATGTATGAGAAGTGGAGACCCAAGAAATGACACTAAGGACACTGAGAAATCATATTTTACCTATTAGATTGAGAAAGGTTAAAAAGATTGACAAGGTTAAAGATATTTCCAGATTGGCAAGAAGGTTCTACAAAGTGGGTGGGATTATAGGTTTGTTTAGCTTTTCTGGAGAACAGCCTAATAACATGTCTCAGTGCAAATACCAAATGAATGCACACTGGCTCAGCTATTCTACTTGTATGATTTATGTTAAGTTAATGGGCACATGTAAATATAAATATTATGAAGGTCAGTATTTTTTGATCTAGTTAAATTTTCTTATGCCTTTTCCCTATTTTGTCTGTTTCTATTAGCATATTCAGAAATTCCTCTTGGACCTTCCTGGATATTTTCTTCACTTCTCAACATTGCGTACTTGTTTTTAAAACCTTTATTTCCTCTCTGTATTAGTAATCTTTTTAGTTTTAATTTCTGTGTTGTCAACTCTGCTTTGAAAATTTTATTTTAGAATCATTTTTAATGATTCCCAAAATATGTTATTATTCTTGATAAATTCTTTTTTCTAGGATTCTGTTTAATAATGGGTATATAGCTCTTAAATCTCTCTGATGATGCTAATTAGAACTTTTTAAGACTTTTCTTCAGATTCCTTGATTTATGGCTGTTTCTTCAGGGGTTAGTGGTTATGTCTATTCATCTTGTTCCTTCCCTTCCATGTTTTTAGATCCTCTTCAATATCTAATCATCCTGTCTGATAGCTCATATTTATTAGTAAAGGACTAGGTTAATTAATACCTACAGATATCACAGGTTTTCTCTTTAGTTATGTGTACTTTCTAGCTGTCTCTTCCCAGGAATGGGCGGATTCACTGCAGCCTCTGTGGAGTGTGGGATAAGTTGCATGTCAAGCTTCCCTATAGGGAGCTGTCTGAGTGGGGACTCAGCAGGCGAGTGGCTTTCCTTAAGATTGCCAGGATAAAGGGACTTTGCTGTGAGGTACATCAGTGTCCTCTTCTCAAACAGGGCTGCTGCTCCTCATGCCCTCTGCTTTCTCACGCATCCCTTTGTGTCTTTGTAGAGGTTTGGAGTTCCCTTTCTCTGTTTTTTCTTCAGCCCTAAGATCCTCACTAGGAGCTCTCCATAGGTAAATCATTCACTTTGGTTTTCTTTTTCACTGCCACACTGAGGACGGGGGGTTATATGTGACCAGCTGTTCAAATTCTTTTTTAATCATGTTTTTGTTGACCCACTCTTGATTGTATTTGTTGGTTCTACGTTTATCTTGAACACCTTGAAAACTGCTCTCAAGTCTTCTGTTTGGGGCTCTAATTGACAGTACTGTGCCTTCTGAGGTCCCTCATATTTATGGCCCCACATATTTTCTGTCTTTCAGGCACTTCATAAAATATATGGTCTGCTGATGGTACCATTTTTTTGTGTTCCAGGATTCCTTGATTTTACTTAAAAACAAGTCTTTTCTGTCAGTTCATGAGACCTTGGTAAGTAGGGAGATAGACATTGGTGCTCAAACATCCTGATCTTTTTTGTGTGATTCTGTTATCTTTGAATTTATGAGTACTTCATTTTAAAGTTGTGTTCTCTTTTCTATAGTAACTATTTACTCAGGTATCAAGAGTATGTATACACATGTGCAGATACATGCACATACGTGTGCTCTTTAGTTATGTAGATTTTCTACCTGTCTTTTTCCATGAATGGGAGGAAACACTAAAGTCTAGGTTGGTCTCCAGTGTCAGGCACTCTGACTCCAAAGTCCCATCCTCTTAACCTTCTGCCATCTTTTCTGGTTGGTCAGTCAGGGACCTCTCTTTCATGTTGTTAACTTCAAAGGTTGATATTTCTTATATTTCTGTTCACATTTCTGGGTAAGAATCAACAACTGAGGTATTTCCTCAGCTCAAGTGAGAGTCCCTCTTCACCTGTGGCGAATGCAGGTTCTTATATAGGGGCTCACCTTCAGAGGACTTTTCAGGGAAAGGAGACAGGAGAGCATGTTGTAGAGCAGGGTAGTGAGGGGCTCTAATCCACTTAGCTTGTCCCCTTGTGGGTTCTGTCTACTCTGTTAGGACCCTTCTGTCAGAGAGCCCTTCTCATGCCCGCTGACCTCCCAAGCTTTCCCTGGAATAAACATCTGAGTCAAACAGGGAAGTAGAGGAACTAGCTCAGTTCTTCTAGCCTCTAGTTAATTATTTAGCCAATTACCTGTGGCTGGCTCCTCCTCGCCTGAGCTGTACCAATAATAGAATCTCTCTGAACTGTTGCTGGGCCAATGTCAACTGACATAGTTTCCTTATATTTAGATTTGCTATCATTGTTCCCATCAATTTTAGATTTTTCAGAAAATTCACTCATCTGTTCCACAGCTATTTATTGCAGAGGATATTGTGCTGGGAATTAGGAAACAATTGTGGATGAAGAGAGAGCCTATCATGATGGAGTTTATTATCTCTTGGGCGGGGGAGGACAGGCATTAAATTGTTAATTTGCATACATAAAGTACATGTTCTGTGAGGAAAAATTGAATTGCCCTGTGAGCTCATGTGGAAAGGCTGACTTTCAGGGAGAGGGATATTCATGGAGGTCCACTTGGAACAAGTAACAGTTGACCTCACAAATAAATAGGAAGGGAAAGAATGACCAGATGATGAAGAATAGGAAGAATAGTGTTCCAGGCAATGGGCACAGGTTGTGAAAGGACCTTATAGATAGATGGTCTGCTGGCATCACTCCTCATGGGTATTTATTGTTGCTATGGTTTTATTTTCATTATGTATTCTCATATTTCATGGGATTTGGGATGGAGAAAAAGTTAGATGAACCTGGTCTTAAACTAGAAAACCTCAAAGAAAAATGACTTTGGAAAGTTTTACCGTATAAGCAATAAATGAAAAAGCATAAAGTGTTTACTTACTGTTAATATATACTCACACACTGCAGGTTGAGCATCCCAAATCCTCAGCTGTGCTGACATGGTGCTCAAAGGAAGTGCTCATTGGGATATTTCAGAGTTTTAGCTTCACAATGCTTAGCCAGTAGGTATAATGCAAATATTCCAAGATCTAAAACACTCTAGTCCCACACATTAGATAAGAGATATTGAACTTGCTTTAAATATTGGAAAGCAATATACCAATACCAAAAATGTAAACTTTAGAATGTGGGATGACATGTATTCTTTATTACCTTTTAAAAATTTGAATGTTAACTATTCTGTTATTGTACAGGTGGCCATAGCACACTATTTTAAATTGCACACAAACTTTATGATCACTCTGTGTATATCATTTTTACAATTAGAAAAAAAAGTTCCTAAAATTGATGTTAATCTTACGGTTTGGCTTGCTTGTAGTGTGTAAACATGGAGTCTCTTAATTGGAGAATGTCTGCAGTGTTATAAAGATCTGTATTACTGTGTACCTAAAGGAAATGGCCTATGATCGATAACAAAACCAATTTATACAATAGAAGAACATCTATTTTATTCTCAAGAATTCTTGCTGGTGTATCATGATATAATTGTTTTGAAGTTGTCAAATGGTTCATAATGGTCAAAGACTTACAATCTTTGCCTGTGATACAATGTTTTAAGAGTTGCAGGACAGGTGTCAGTTTTAGTTGCCTTGAGATTATAGTAGATCCTTCATAGTTGAACACCTCCTTAAGTTGAACTAATTTTCATAGATTGGACATGCACCATATGTACATATTATGACAGAAGGCTCTAGTTCTTTATGTTGACCACCCTTACTATATAGTAGAACCTTTTTAAGTTGACCACCCACGTAACTAAAACAAACTGGTCAATGTACAGTAGTGGTTAACATAAGGAACTAGGTCAAATGTTGTGATGTGTGCATATGATGCATATCTGGTCTGTGAAAATTATGTCAAGTTAAGGAGGTGGTCAACCATGGACATTCTATTGTATTTGCAGAATGGCACTTAGATATTCAGGCCTATAAAATATATTTGAGGAGAGATGGCTGCTCAGTTTGTCCAGTTTTGGTGGTGTATCAATTGGGATTGTATTTAGATATGAGTAATAAGTTCAGAGAAAGAGTTGCTTAGCTAAGTAACTTAAAGAGAGCAGCTTTTAAACTTTAACTTTTTCAAGGTCAGGTCATGCATGGTAGTTATACCATCAAGGAGCCAGGTTCTTTCTGTAATACCTTCCTAATTTACTGTAGAGTAAGGCTTTGACTTCATGATAATAGGGTGCCTACTGCACCTCTAGAAATCTGTGATTCAGACAGGCAGAGGGGGAAGGGTATGCTAGTTAGGTTTGCCCCTTGTTATCAGAAAAACAATAGTTTTTGAAGGAACAGCACCCATTAGACTTCATTTATGTTTATATGACCAGAACTGTCACAGTGCCATTTTTAGCTGTAAGAATATCTGTGAAATCCAGCTTTCATGGTTTTTGTTTCTACAACCAGAGCTCATTGCTGTTCAAAATAAAATCAGGTACTGTTAATAAAGGAGGAGAGAATGGATATTGGATAGGCAACTTGCTGTGTCAGCTATAGGAGTTATGTGCTTATAAATGGTAATTGAAGTCAGGAGTGTGATTAACATCGCCCAAGGGTAGTATACATAGTAAAAAAAATCAGCGAAGGAACCATAAGGAAAGGGGCAGACAGAGGAATGTGTGTTCTTCAAAGGCACTAAGAAGGAGTGGCCACAAACGAGTGGGATTGTGTGGTGGTACGCAAGTTACAGTAGGTAGACTGGGGAGGCGGGGTTTACATTGTCCTATATGCTGGCGAGTCAAGTCCACCAGGAACTGAGACATGAACTTTTGAGATATGGAGTTGAGAAAAACCTTTTTTTTTTTTTTTTTTAAGGCATGTTTAATTTTGAGAAGGGGGGTATTGAAGATATCTGAGAAAGATTAGAGGAGGATTATTGTTTCCCAAGGGAAGTAGAAAGTATGATCCAGAGGGTCAGCATTGAAAGAAGGAAATAAGCACCTTTGCTTCCCTTGAAGAAGCAAGAAAGGTGTGTGAGTACAAGGAACTTTTGTAGTTTGGTGGCAGCAGTAGGAAAGGTGACCTGCTGACTTCTGTCCTCTCTGTGAAAGGATAAAAAACCATTGTTTCCTGTGTGGGAGAGAGACAGCAGGTCTGAAGTAGGAAAAGGCTGGAAAAGATCATCAATAAATGTGGTAGAAATTCAAGAGAACATGCAACATGGCTAATTTGGCTGCATTAAGAGCCCAGTCATGGTTGGAGGACCAGAATTTATGGTAATTAAGGTCAGTTGTACTAGTCCATGCAGTGTCATTTTCTTACATAGAAATTATTTTTAAAAATTTAGTTGACATTTTTGAATGATACCTATTAGCACTTTGCAGGTATGAAACCATAAATTTGTACAAAAAGCAGTTAAAACATAATAGTTTTATTTGTCTCTAAAGCAAGAGATTTATAACTAACATTTATTGATGCACTACTCTGTCCTGAGAGAGTGAAGCACCTTATCTGCATCATTTCTACAGCCTGCACAAAAAACCCCTGTGTACTAGACATAATTATTAGTCTCATTTTGAAGACGATGAAAACTAGCCTCAGATAATTTAAATAACATGTTCTAGATCACATGTCTAGTTTAGTGGTGACATCAGAATTTGAACTACATACCAGACTCCAGAATGGTGTCATAACTATGAGTGTGTGTGGATTGAATCGCGCTAGATTGCCTATCTTGTAGGTGAAAAGTGATAAAAGATATGGATACTTGGTTCTTCTACTTGATACACTTCCTCACTAAAATAAATGCCAGGGTTAGTGGACTGCTTACGTTGTGCCAGGCATTGCCCATATTTAGATTTTCATAATTTGTCGTAACATTTTGAAATATTTTCCATCTTTAATTTTTGTGATTTTTAAGATCATGACTTTGTTAATTTTGAATAACATACATAATCTATAACACTTCAAATGAGTACATTTTGATAGCAATATTTTTTGTGACGATACTGACAATTATAGTTTGGAGAATCTGCTGGAAATATTGACAAAACTTATAGAGGCATAAAAGCATGGAAAATCTAGTTTTTCATAAGAATTTTTTTTGTACTTTCTGTAGCATCTGATTCATTGAGTGGTAGTCACTTAAGAGATTCTTGTGGGTTAGTTTTTAATTTAGTAAGTTTGTCTTACTGTATATTTGTTGACTCTTGATCAACCTATATTCTGTTTCATTTATGCAGCTTATTCTGGGTGAAGAGAAAGAATGTCTTTCCATTCTATATATATCATCCCCCACTTGTGAACAACCACAACAACTACAGTGATATTAATTAATAGCAAGTCAACTATTCTCTCACTTTACTAATGAAATATCTTAAATTATATTTTAGCTAAAACTCCCATTTAAAATTATGAACTTAGAAATTGGAATTTTTCTCCAATTTGGATGTCATTAATAAAAGGATACAAAGATATGCCTTGTGATAGTGTTTGGTTACTTACAAAGCTGGTGGAGGGACTTTTGGCCATCTTTTTTTTTTTTTTTTTTGTCTCTCTCTATATTAGATGTTATGTGTATTTGAGACACTTAAAAAGCGTGTGGCTAATTTGTACTCTGTTTTGAGGGCCTGATCTTAAGCTGTATGGTCTTCGTATTTTCAGTTCAGGTACAAGAATTCTTTAAAAAGGTATGAGCAGTTAATTACGTGACCATGAAAAATAATTTCCCCCAAGTTAATTGCACAAATCAAATTACTATAGCCCTAAAAGATTAATGATTATCAACCATCTTTGATGCATTGAGCCTATTACATGCTAGTATCATTTGAATAATTTATATATCTAGTCCTTCTTGGACAAATAGATTTCATCCAAAGGACAGTAGTAAATAGTGCTTTTTTTTATGTTTTAGGGAAATATTTTTGACTGTTCAGCTATAGAAGTCAATGTTATGATCCATAATAGATTGTTATATTTCAAAGTATAAGACATTAGAACATTTTATATTTCAAAAGGTAAACATGACTCTTAATTTATTATCCTTACTTTATAGAACTACCAAGTTAATACTTGAGGTTTATAAATAAATTTTTATATTGTATTTTATACAGACTTAGCTTAAGTCTTAAAGAATTAGGTAGAATTAATGAACAATTATCACTGTAGATATTTAAAATGAAGCTTCTTTTATAGCTATTTCATAGAAAAAAATTTATTTATTTTTTTGAGACAGAGTCTTACTATGTGGCCCTCAGTAGAGTGCTATGGCGTTACAGCTCACAGCTCACAGAAACCTCAAACTTTTGTACTTAAGTGATTCTCCTGCCTCAGCCTCCCAAGTAGCTGGAACTACAGGCACTCACCACAATGCCCAGCTACTTTTTGGTTGTAGTTGTCATTGTTGTTTGGCAGGCCCAGGCTAGATTTGAACCCTCCAGGTCTGGTGTATGTGGCTGGTGCCCTAGTTGCTGAGCCACTTTAATATTCTATTAATATTTTTTGTTTTCAAGTTCTAAACTTTATTATGTATTTCTTAAACTTTGTGTTTTAGTATTTTTTTTAATGTATACTTTTTAGGGTTTTGTAGTCATTAGCCAGTTCTTAAGAGAACTGAAATGTACTTTATTTTTAATAACAACATAATACTGAAGAGCGTTCTGAAAAATACTAATTCTCTTAAGAGATGATTTTCCAAAAAGGATTCTGTGGTTCAACAAATTTGGGAAAGTCTGTATACTATATTTTCTTCCTAGAAGAGTTGCAACATACATCCACGTATTGAAGGATATAAGAAATGCTGGAGAAAATAAATCAGTTTGACATTGTCTAATCCAGTATTCCCAAATTTACCTGATGAAGGTCACTTCTACAGTTGTTTTGCATAATACCCTCAGAACATTCTATGACTTAATGCTACATAACCATTTTGGAATGTACTATTATGTTATCTGTAGTTTCCCTTCCCACATCTTGCACATAAACATTCAAATGTAACATTTTGTCTGCTATACTTACACATATAAACATACCTGTATACATAAATATATACATTTAAACATATATGTACACATACAAAGATACACACATATATAGTTGCATATTTTATTTACTATAATACTCACAATACACAGCAAATAGTAGAATCAGAAAATATTTGTTGAATAAATGGATGAGAAAATCTTACCAGTCTCTGACATATTCCCAACTGCCTTCTTCAAGTTACAGAAATCCCTGTCCCCAGGCTTAACAAAGTGTGACATTCTGAAATATGCAGATAAGATGTTTTCTAGGAACTCTTGAGACATGAACAACTAAACTATTTTTAGCACTGTTTCAATAAATTTATTAGGTGTGTCAAGGTAAAAGGGTTTGGATTTTAGGTTAGGACACCTAGCTAGATTCAGGGAGAGTGGGAGAATCTAGGCTGCTACTTCCATTCATATTATCTTGCTCAAGTTATGACTTATCTCACTTTTTCTCTTGTGTGAAGGAAGATACTACCTTGTAGCATGTAAGAATATAATATAGAGAATGTATCAAAAATTTATGGTTAATTAGAAATTATATCATGACTGTATATAGATCCAAAAATTGGCTGAAGCTCTATTAAAAAACAAATGTAATTAACCTAAAATTTTTATTCCATATGTATGTTGGAGAAGAAAATTCCTATTTTATTTTTTATGAAGATACTCGTTAAGCCACAACCATAAAACACATATATTTTTATTATTAATGGATGATAATGGATGGGCTTTTTCTATTGCTATTTAAAAATGACCAGTGTTTTCCGAGTCTAAAAACTCTGAAGGGCTGGGTGTGGTGGCTTATGCCTGTAATCCTAGCACTCTGGGAGCCTGATTGGGGAGATTGCTTGAGCTCAGGAGTTCAAGATCAGCTTGAGCAATAGTAAGACCCTGTCTAGCAAAAACAGAAAAAATAGAAAAAAAATAGCAGGGTGTAATGGTGCCTGCCCATAGTGCCAGCTTCTTGGGAGGCTGAGGCAGGAAGATCATTTGAGCCTAAGAGTTTGAGGTTGCTGTGAGCTATGATGATGCCACTGCACTGTACCTAATGAGGTCACACAGGATTAGGGTGGACTGTAATCTAATGACTAGTGTTCATATGTAATGAAGAGAATTTGGACATAGGTACACATGGGGAGAATACCATGTGCAGGTGGAAACAGATTGGAGTTATACAACCACAAGCCAATGAATGTCCCAAGATTGGTGGCAATCCCCAGAAGGTAGGAGAAAGGCTTGGAATGTATTTTCCCTTTGAGTCTGTGAGAAGGAACCTACCCTGTTGACATGCTGATCTTGGACTTCGGGCTTTCAGAACTGTAAGAGAATAAGTATCTGTTGTTTCAAGCCAGTCAGTTTGATATTTGTTGTAATGGCCCTAGGAGAGTAATACAGTAGAACCTCTATAGTTGACCAACTCCCTACATTGACCACCTCCTTGAGTTGACCTAACTTTCATAAACTGGACATGCACCACATGTACATATCAGTCAGTAAGCCTAATTCCTTATGTGAACCACCTCTGTTTGTTGATCAGTTTGTTACAGTCTCTCGAGTGGTTGACTTACCGAGGTTCCACTGTGTATCTTTTGTCAAGTAAAAGTTAAATAGTGGACTCCCATAAATTATTATTTTATTTTATTTTTTTACTCTTTTTTATTATTAAATCATAGCTGTGTACATTAATGCAATCATGGGGTACAATGTACTGGTTTTATCTAGAACTTAAAATGTTTTCATCAAACTGGTTAACATAGCCTGCACAGAAATTTCTTAGTTATTGTGTTAAGACATTTATATTCTACATCTAGTAAATTTCACATGTACCCTTGTAAGATGAGCTGTTGGTGTGGTCCCACCAATTACTCTCCCTCCACCCATCCTCCTCCACCCCCTCCCCTTTTCCCTTTTTCTTGAGCTATAATTGGGTTATAGCTTTCATAAGAAAGCTATAAATTGGTTTCATAGTAGGGCTGAGTACATTGGATACTTTTTCTTCCATTTTTGAGATATTTTGCTAAGAAGAATATGTTCCAGCTCTATCTGTGTAAACATGAAAGAGGTGAAATCTCCATCTTTCTTTAAGACTGCATAATCTATGGTGTACAAATACCACAATTTGTTGATCCATTCATGGGTCATTGGGCGCTTGGGCTTCTTCCATGACTTAGCAATTATGAATTGGGCTGCAGTAAATGTTCTGGTACATATATCTGTGTTATAATGTGATTTTGGGTCTTCTGGATATATACCTAGTAGAGGAATTGTAGGATCGAATGGCAGGTCTTTTTTTTAGATCTCTAAGTGTTCTCCAAACACCTTTCCAAAAGGAACATTCCCACCTGCAATGTAGAAGTGTTCCCTTTTCTCCACATTCAAGCCAATATCTCTGATTTTGGGATTTTGTAATGTGGGCTAATCTTACTGGAGGAAGATGATATCTCAGAGTAGTTTGGATTTGCATCCCTCTAATGATTAAGGGTGATGAACATTTTTTCATGTATCTGTGGGCCATGCACCTGTCTTCTTCAGAGAAGTTTTTCTTCAAGTCCCTTGCACACCCTGAGATGGGATCACTTGTTCTTTTCTTGCTAATACGCTTGAGTTCTCTTTGTATTCTGGTTATTAAACCTTTGTCGGAGGCATAACCTGCCAATACCTTCTCCCATTCTGAGGACTGTCTCCTTGCTTTACTTACTGTGTTTGTGGCTGTGCAGAAGCTTTTTAGTTTGATCAGGTCCCAGTAGTGTATTTTTGATGTTGTTTCTATTGCCTGGGGGGTCCTCCTCATAAAATATTAGCCCAGGCCGATTTCTTCAAGAGTTTTACCTGCACTTTCTTCTGGTATTTTTATAGTTTCATGTTTTAATGTTTAAATCTTTAATTCAGTGACAGTCTATCTTAGTTAATGGTGAGAGGTGTGGGTCCAGTTTCAGTCCTCTGCAGGTCGCCAGCCAGTTCACCCAGCACCATTTGTAAATAGAGAATCTTTTCCTACTGAATGTTTTTGATTGGCTTGTTCAAGCTCCATCAAATAATGGTAAGTAGCTGGATTCATCTCTCAGTTCTCTATTCTGTTCAAACATCTACCTCTCTGTTTTTGTGCCAGTACCATGCTGTTTTGATCACTATCGATTTATAGTGTTGTCTGGGGTCTGGTAGCATAATTCCTCCTGCTTTGTTTTTATTTCTAAGTAATGTCTTGCTATTTGAGGTTTTTTCTGATTCCATATAAAATGAAGTGTTATTTTTTTCGAGATGTTTAAAGTATGACAATGGAGCTGTAATAGGGATTGCATTAAAATTATATATTGCTTTGGTTAGTATGGACATTTTAACAATGTGGATTCTTCCCAGCCATGAGCATGGTATGCTTTTCCATTTGTTAACATCTTCAGCTATTTCTTTTCTTAGAGTTTCATAGTTTTATTTATAGAGATCTTTCACGTTCTTTGTTAGGTAAACTCCCAAATATTTCATCTTCTTTGGCACTATTGTGAACGGAATAGAGTCCTTAACTGTTTTTTCAGCTTGACTATTGTTGGTATATATAAAGGCTACAGATTTATGAGTGTTGATTTTGTAACCTGAGACAGTGCTGTATTCCTTGATCATTTCTAAGAGTTTTGTAGTAGAATCCCTGGTGTTTTCCAGATATATAATCATATCATTTGCGAAGAGTGAAAGTTTGATCTCTTCTGACCCTATGTGGATGCTCTTGATTGCCTTTTCTTCCCTAATTTTAATGACTAAAACTTCCATTACAATGTTAAATAGCAGATGAGACAATGGTCAATCTTGCCTGGTTCCTGATCTGAGTGGAAATGATTTCAATTTAATAACATTCAATACGATATTGGCTGTGGGTTTGCTGTAGACGGCCTCTAACAGTTTAAGAAACGTCCCTTCTATGCCCATTTTAAAAAAGTTTTCTGATCATGAATGGATGCTGGATATTCTTAAAAGCTTTTTCTGCATCAATTGAGAGAATCAATGGTCTTTGTTTTTTAATTTGTTTATGTGCTGAATTATATTTATAGATTTACATATTTTTTTAAATCTTTTGACTTATGTATATTGAACCAGCCTTGAGACCCTGGGATAAAACCCACTTGGTCATGGTGTATACTATGTTTGATGTGTTGCTGGATTCTGTTTGTTAGGATCTTGTTGAATATTTTTTGCATCAATATTCATTAGTGATATTGGTCTATAATTTTGTTTTCTTGTTGGGTCTTTTCCTGGTTTAGGGGTTAAGGTGATGTTTGCTTCATAGAATGTGTTGGGTAGTATTCCTTCTTTTTCTATATTTTGGAAGAGGTTGAGTAATATATAGGTGCTAGTTCCTCTTTAAAGGTTTGGTAGAATTCTGATGTGAAGTTACCTGGTCCCGGTGAGATTTTGTATAGTTGATGCTATTTCAGAACTTGATATAGGCCTGTTCAACATTTCCACTTGATTCTGCCTAAGTCTTGGAAGGTGCATGCTTCCAAGCATTGGTTAATTTTCTTCAGATTTTCATATTTCTGAGAGTAAAATTTCTTGTAATATTCATTACGGATTTTTTGAATTTCTGAGAAGTCTGTTGTTACTTCATCATTACCATTTCTGATTGATGAAATTAGAGATTTTACTCTTTTTTTCCTGGTTAGGTTAGCCAAAGGTTTATCTATTTTATTGACCTTTTCAAAAAATCAACTTTTTAATTTATTCTGTTGTATAATTCTTTTGTTTTCAATTTCATTTAATTCTACTCTTAATTTTGGTTATTTCTTTTCTGCTGGGTTTGGGATTGGAATGTTCTTCCTTTTCCAGTTGTTTGAGATGTCCCATTAAGTTGTTAACTTCTTGTCTTTCCATTCTCTTGAGGAAGGCTTGCAGTGCATACATTTCCCTCTTAGGACTGCCTTTGCAGTATCCCAGAGGTTCTGATAATTCGTGTCTTCATTGTCATTTTGTTCCAAAAATTTGGTAATTTCTTTCTTAATCTTCTCTATGACCCATCTATTATTCAGCATTAGGCTATTTAGCTTCCATGTTTTTATATGAGTATGCAGATTCCTGTTGTTACTGAGTTCAACTTTTATTCAATGATGGTCTGAGAAGATGCAAGGAATAATTTCTGTTCTTTTAAATTTGCTGAGGTTAGACTTGTGACATAAGATGTGATCAATTTTGGAGTATGTGCTGTGGGCTGATGAGAAGAATATGTATTCAATTTTGTTAGGATGAAATGTTCTGTAGGTGTTTGTTAAATCCTATTATTCAATGGTTAAGTTTAAATCTAAAATTTCTTTGCTTAGCTTCTTATTGGAGAATCTATCCAACACTGCTAAAGGATTGTTAAAATCTCTGACTATTATAGTGCTGGAGGAAATCAAACTGCTTATGTCTGTAAGAGTTTCTCTTATTAATTGAGGTGCATTCTGGTTGGGTACATAAATATTAATTGAAATCTCATCATATTGTGTATTAACCTTAACAAGTAAGAAGTGGCCATCCTTACCTTTCCTACCTTCTGTTGGATGAAGCTTATTGTATCTGCAAATAAAATTGCAACACCTGCATTTTTCTGCTTTCCATTTGCCTGGAATATAGATGACTATCCCTTCACCCTGAGTCTACATTTATGTTTTAAAGTAAGATGAGATTTTTGTGTGCAGCAGATATCTGGCTTGAGTTTTTGTATCCAGTCAGCCAACTTGTGACTTTTTAGAGGACAATTTAAGCCATTCACATTAATTGAGAACATTGATAAACCTGGTAGAATTTTGAGCATCAAGTTTTTCAAAAGTCCAGTGGACATTTTTAATCCTTTTGCCACTGTGGAAGTTGGAATTTGATCAAAAGTTTCTGAGTGCGTTTTGTTGTGGAAGATTGCACTGGTCATTGTGGAGGATAGGTCTGAGAATATCCTGGAGAACTGGTTTAGTTATGGCGAATTTCTTCATTCAATTATGTGAATGTCATTAAATTATTTAATTTCTCCCACATAAATGAAACTCAATTTCACTGGATACAGGATCCTGCTTTAAAAGTTATTTTGTTTTAGGAGATTAAAATTCGATGACCACCCTCTTCTAGCTTGAAAGGTTTGAGCAGAGAGATCTGCAGTCATTCTAATATTCTTCCCCTTGTAGGTTATGGTTTTCTTACATCTGGCTGCTTTCAGAATTTTCTCCTTCATATTAACTTTAGTGAAGTTAATTATCTTGTGTCTTGGGGTTGTCTTATTTGGGCTGAGCTGTGCTGGGGTTCTGAAACTGTCTGCTATCTGAATTTCAGAATTTCTTGACATGTCTGGAAAGTTTTCTTTCATAATCTCATGAAAAGGGGCCTCTGTGCTTTGTTAAACAACTTCATTGCCTTTAGGAATTCCTGTAAGGTGAATATTAGTTTTCTTCAAATTATTCCAAAGCTCTCTGAGAGAATTATCCATTTTTGCTCTCTATTTCTCTTCCTCTTTGAGTGTGTAGGAGCCTTGAAAAGCTTTGTCTTCAATGTCAGAAATCCTTTCTTCAGCTTGCTTTATTCTGTTACTGAGGGAGTCTACTGTATTTCTTAGATTTTTGAGCACTGTAATTTCTCATCTCAATGTGTTAAAATCTTTGGTGATTTTCTCTTTGAATTCATTGAATTCTTGAGACAACTTTTGAATTGCTCCTTGAATTTCAATTCCAACTTTATTCTTTTTTTATTTTTATTTTTTATTTTTTATTTATTTATTTTATTGAATCATAGCTGTGTACATTAGTTCAACCATGGAGTACAGTGTGGGGGCTTCACATGCAATCTGAGATATTTTATCAACCTGATTGACATACCATTCATGATATTTTCTCATTTACTATATGAAAACATTTTTGATCCTTGTTTAGAAGTTTTCTCCTGACCCTTCGAATATGTACCA